>LBNU01000169.1:0-33607 GCA_014162995.1 Artemisia annua
CGGTTTGTTTGGCTTCGGTCCAAGCTACAGGTCGCTTCCCGGCCTTAGCTTGCGGGGGAATATTAGACAGTGTATTTAGTAGTGCTTAGGCCCGGCCCTATAGGCTATATTAGCCGGCCCTACTTGTTTAACCTAAGTCTATATATAGTCATCTATTGTAATCTTTGTAATACACACAATTATACAATAATACACAAATCATTACCAAGTTTATCTATTCATAACTTGCAAGTACTGGTATTTCGGGCTTTTCCAGATATGATAATCTAAAAATAGTTTGCTTTTAAAAATAAGAAAGACACAAATATCTTTATGAAAATATTTGTGGCAAGCTAGTAATCAGATTTTTATGAAAATGTGCTTTGTTTTCTTTGGCTGCTTGTTTTTTAGGGAGGTCCAAAAAGATCACAAGTTTCAGCATACACTTTAATCCAATATTTAAATCATAGCATCATACCTTTCCTCCCGCTGACTCTTCCTCTTCCCAGTGGCTTCCTTTTGAACCTCACGATCGACCCCATCACATGTATTGTGTCCTTCACCATTGCTTGTGATGTCAGCCTGACCATCATTGTCCTCCACATGATCTTCATCAACTAATTTCCTTGCCTTCCCGGTATGAGCGACCTTTCTAGCCCTCCTAGGTTTTGTATCATGAAGTGTATGTAAAATGCACTGATCAAACCTCCCTAACTTGACACTTACTCGTCCCGAGGAAAACTTTAAAAATAGTTTAGATAGAAATCATTTTAAGCATATGGATTTTCAAAGCACATAACAAGCACACATGTCATATCTATCATTTGCAACTAATAGTGAACGATAATCTACTTGAAGATATAGAAACTTAGAATTGAAGGCCTTCACAAGGATAATCACTCATCTCTCAAGTGTTTAGTGGGGTTATGTGTTTCTCTCAATGTCATTCTTCAAGAGATGATTTTCCATACGCTTGCAAATAGTCTCATTCGCCACTACTTAAGATTACATATGCGCAACATAGATGGTCTTATAACGGGATGTAACGTAAGGTATAGGGTAAGGAAAAACGGTTAAGGATAATGGGGATTTTTAACTGGTGGCAAGTTAATCATCTAACTAATTACATGTATAAATGTGTGTTGCTAAGCTAAGACTCGATAAATAGAAAATAAAAACAATACATCAAACTCTTTCTTTGTTTTTCTCAATCTTTCTTGACTTAAACATAAGCAAGATGGTAGTCCATTTTTTTTTTCAAATCCTTTCTTTTTCATACACTTTTGCGTTGCCATGGTTTTGATCTACTTTAACATAATACATCATAATACATAGCACATGATAACTTGAACATAGCATAAACTGATAATACTAGTGACCCGAATTAAGAGGATCAATACAAATGGAGCATTTAGACATTAACGCTTGTGCGGGTAATAAATTGACGTCTTCCCCATTTCTTCATAAATAACCATACTATCATGGATTCCAATCATCCCAAAACTGTATACAACTCGACTTAGCAACCATGTAACTAAATAAACAATTAACTAAGGGTTTATATAATTTTCGCAAGGGGTACGTACACTACAAATGAGTGTACAAACGGGGGATAAGTCGATTTGGGTGTAACATATTTAGACGGGTGTAAACAAAATGAAAACGTAGGCTCAGAAGTGTTCACTAGGGGTATCTTGCACTAAAGATGAGTGCAACAAAGGGGTAGGGGCAATTACTTGACCAATGACGTCAATGTAATTATAACAAAAGCATGCTAAAATGGGGTTAAATCCTAGGTGCCATCATCGTGCGTTGTTCATACATAATTAATGCAATCTTGAAGAGACTAAGTTCAGACATCGCATGGGAAGACTATCACTCATCAAAAGAAATATAAGACTAACTATGAATGTGTCAGTCAACAAAGGCTCAGGATTCTCACCAGTTTAATCCTTCAATTTCTAAGAGCTTATACTGTAAATACAATCCTCAAATAAATTATCGTAGCTTGTGACAACACATAATTGCAAAATGAAAGATCTCTCTATGTATCATACACTGTCCAACTCACATACAAAAAACAATTTTACCAAAACATTTTCTTTTTCTTCCTATTCAAAGCAAAAAAAAGTAAATTAGGGAAGCTTGTTCTAATGGTTTGATCTTTTAAACTAAAAATATGCAAAAACTAAATCTAAATGCACACACTATGTGTTAGCATTAAGAAAAAGTGATGGTCATTCTCTCAATAGGAACTTTGTAAACGTGATTTAGAATTTATATTAGTTTTGATAATGGGCTTGTGGACTATGGAAGTTACTAGTTTAGTTAGTAATGTTTAAGTCTTATAAACTTTATAAATGTAATCCAAGTCCAAGCCCATAGCCCATTACAAGGCCCATTCGTATGGCCATTGTTGAAGTATAAAAGCCACCATATGTCTCATTTGTAGGTGTGCTTCAAGGTGTAAGTGTGTATTTTATTAACTAGACGAGTACCCGTGCATAGCAACGGAATTTATAGCAGCAAACAGTTATAGGTGCGATAAAACGTGAAATAATCAAAATGCATATGAACGAGATGTCTAGCGGCAAACAACTATAAGTGTTTCGTGTAATGTTTATACATAAAATGTGAAATAATCAAAATATGATTGCGGAAGGTTATAACATGTCATAATTTAACTCAAATAAAATAGTAAAGTTTGAAAAACATTTAATTGGTAAACAATAATAGCTGCCATTTAATTTTCAATCTTAAAAACTATAAAACCTTGTATCTTTTCCAAATTTGGTTGTCTATTATTATAAGAAATTAGCAAAGTTTAAAAATCATAAAAGCTTGTATCTTTTCATATAACTACAAAATTCTTTTTTTCCCACGTAGTAAAGTTTGACATAAATTTTGATAAATATAACATACAGAGTTAAGTTTGACACAAATTTTGATGAATACATGTAAAAGGCTACAAACAAGAATACATATAAAAGGTCATATATAAGAATAACTTAGGCAGTGCATAATTTATTTCTTATAAGAATAAGAATAACTTTATTGAGTCGAAAAAAGATACACAAGTTTAAATGTAAAACGCTCCATAAATACATAAAATAAATTTACTGGTAAATAATGGTTCCGGTTGTTCCATCCATGCAGCAATATCTTTCATTTTCTGTAGAACAAGCTTCTTAAAACCTTCAACAGCATTAGCATCGCTTTCAATTCTATGTTCCGCATAGTCTATTATATGCAACAATGAAGCCGTCTCTTTACAAACCAAATCAACCTAAATCCGATCCATTTTAGCAGTTGCTCCAGAAAGTTGTTCGACATCAATAGGAACATCAATTGTAAGCAAATTTGTATTTGTATATAATAGGTAACAGATATGTTGTTCAGTTGTTATTTTTTAACAATCAAACAATGTAATATGGGAAAATGATACTTATAAAAGATTTACTTTTATGGAATGTAATATACTTATTTACTTGCATCTAAGCATCAGTATGTAAAAGATCGAATTACATGCATGGAACAATCTTGCATTAGTTCATTAGTTGTGGCTAGCATTTCTACAAATTACTTGTGGTCGGATTATGTTAGTAATTCAATCTTGCATTAGTTAATAACCTATGCATATGCCCCGTCCGAGTAATTGGAGTATAAGGGAGTTTTGTACATCGGAAATTATTTTAGTTGGCGTTGGCAAGTTGTCTTCATCATCATCATCATAATCCGTGATGACATAACATCATCCCAATTCCAGTTTAACAAATTGAGATTAAAAAACGGCGTCGGATGGAGCGCGATGAAGCTGTATATAAACAAAGGAAAACATTGCACAATTAAGTGTTATATAAATGACCACGGAATAAAGCATTGAAGTAAAGTAGGTGTTATATAAACGACAAATANCTTCATCATCATCATCATAATCCGTGATGACATAACATCATCCCAATTCCAGTTTAACAAATTGAGATTAAAAAACGGCGTCGGATGGAGCGCGATGAAGCTGTATATAAACAAAGGAAAACATTGCACAATTAAGTGTTATATAAATGACCACGGAATAAAGCATTGAAGTAAAGTAGGTGTTATATAAACGACAAATAGTACTAACCTCAACATTAAGATCGTCAACATTTCTTTGATTATTCATTTGCATCGACTTCCACTTAACTATGATGTGGTAGAATTTTAAAATGAAAGTATGATGTTTTTATAGTTGAAAATGAAATTAGGCGTGTGAATCTCTACCAAATTTAGAATTCCTTTTTAGCCGTGTGTAAAGTTACAAAGAGAAGTCATCTTTGCCATGTATAACCTTAAAAAAGTCAACTTAGTTGTGTATCTTGTCAGGCAAGTTTAAGTTTTAAGTTACAATTCAACTTCTATTGATTTCGAGTTTAAACGCCTATATAGTTTACAACCATAGCAATTCCTTTTATACTCTTTTCAATATAGCAATTCTTTCCAAAATATGGTATAAGGGCATTATGGGCATTGACCAAAAGTTAAGTTTTCCACAATTCCATTTTGACCATTTCTCCATTATATGTAGTAAAGATAAGATTTCTCTCTACTTTCTTTCTCTCCTTTCTCTCTCTAAATTCACGTACAACTTGTTGTCACCTAAACTGAGCTTAATATTACATAATATAGTTGATATCTAAGGTCCTACAATTGGTATCAGAGCCACACAATGATTTAGGAGCGTTTATGTCTCATTTTTTGGTTAAAGCTTTGATAAAGTTGCGCTTTTCTTTATAAAAACATTAGGTTTTCTACAAAAAACTTTAATTTTTACCTTTATTAGGTAAAAAGTTGTTGTCTTTCTTATAGATTACTTATTAGTGAGTTTTGGCAAAAATATCGCATCAAAAAAGTCAAGAAAAGGTGTTTCTTATCGATTTAAAAAGTTTGGCAACTTATCGAACTTCTTCAAATTTAGTTATAAACGTTAAAGGTCTAAACTTTATTGAACGTTAAGTGATGTTGAAGTGTGTTGAACATAAGAAACACTTTGGAAACGTGAATCTGGTGAAAAAACGGGTCTTGGAAGTTTTTGGCAATCCATCAAATTTGGTATTAAAGGTTTATCGAATTTGGTGTTAAGGGTTTATCGAACTTGCAACTTAAGGGTTTATTGAATTTGGTCTACTCAAGGGTTTATCGAACTTCATCAAGGACAAGTTTTCTTCACGTTTCACGGATTACTTAGTACTTCCCTTGCTTGGATAAGCCTGTGGAATACTTCGACCAAGGAGAAATCTTCTAGCTTGGATAAGTTAGATAGATACTATCGAATTTGTTATCGAAGTTGTTATCGAATTTGGAACAGTGTTATCGAATTTAAAACTGGGTTATCGAATTTACTCTTTAGAGTTGACTTTTTGTGGATGAACTTTGACTTTTTACGAAAAAACTTCAAATGGCCATAACTTTTGAACCGTAGCTCCATTTTCAGTGAAATACATGTCAAAACGACCAGAACAGCCTGAATTTTGTGAGGTTACCCACTATGTCGGGTAATGAAATTTTTGAAGCCTGAAATTGCTCCGGAAAGAAGTTATCGACGTTTTTAAGATTTCAGACCAAATTTTCACTTCAACAACTGAACTTAACTTACAACAAACACAACTCCTTTATCATTGAACTGATCCAAGATCAACTTTATCACTCATACATTCATCAATGGCAACTCAGCAAGACATTCACGTAGCCGGTGTAGAAAACCATTCTCCCATGTTGTCAAAGGGTAGATACGTCCATTGGGCTAGTCGTATGATGTGCTATCTTAAGAGCAAACCAAACGAAAAATTTCTTGTCAAATCCGTTTTGGATGGACCATTTCAAACACAACAAGTCCTAGACTCTGGAGATCCTAATGGAACCCCCAGTACAACCATTTTATAGAAATCAGACCGAAGAAGAGTACACTGAAGATGATAAACTACAAATTGCAGCTGATGATCTTGCATTTCATCTCGTCGTTCTTGGACTACCTGAAATGACATATGCAATTGTGAATAGTGAAGAGAGTGCTCATGCAGTCTGGGAAAGAGTCAAGAGTTTAATGTACGGGACANAAACACAACAAGTCCTAGACTCTGGAGATCCTAATGGAACCCCCAGTACAACCATTTTATAGAAATCAGACCGAAGAAGAGTACACTGAAGATGATAAACTACAAATTGCAGCTGATGATCTTGCATTTCATCTCGTCGTTCTTGGACTACCTGAAATGACATATGCAATTGTGAATAGTGAAGAGAGTGCTCATGCAGTCTGGGAAAGAGTCAAGAGTTTAATGTACGGGACAAACATCGGGAAACAGGAAATGAAAACACAGCTGCTCAAGGAACTACATAGGTTTACTTCAATACCTGGAGAATCAATAGAGACAGACTACCACAGGTTCTATAATATCATGAATGACTTATCTAGACACAATCTCACACAGAAGTCCATAGCAAACAACACCAAGTTCCTGAACGAGTTACACCTGAATAGGGAAGATATGTCTCTATTGTTGATCGGACAAAGAATTAACATGAAGTTAACTATGATCAGTTGTGTGATTTCTTGATCCACTAGCACTTTATGCTAATACACCAACTCCTTACTCATTGTACACACAACAACAACCATCATCATCTTTAATTCACAACTACATGCAACAAAAAGTCATTCCATAACAACAATTCATCCCACAACAACAACAACAAGTTATTCCACAACAACAATTTCCACAATTCCAAGAACCCGAGATCACTGACAATGATGAATCTATTGCTGCTTTAACACAAGCATTTGATTATTTGACAAAGGCATTCCAAGGACACTATTCTACATCAACCAACAACAACCAAAGGATTTCATCGAACACTCGCAACAGGCAGATTCCTTATCTGAGTTTCAATATGGGTCAAGGAGGACAAATGGTTGGAGTTTTTAGGAATCAGCAAGGATATGCTACCAGATTTCAGACGGGTAATCAGAATATGTAGAATGCAAGGCAGTATGGAGGAAATCAGAGGGGTCAGAATGTTAGGAATTAGACTGTGGGATATCTGAATGGAAATGTTGTTGCTGCTCCAGTTGGTAGGAATTATGGAAATATGCATCAGGGTAATCAGATAACATGTTACAAATGTGGGGGAGTCGGTCATATGGCAAGAAAGAAGAAGCAGGGATCCAATTGACTGCAAAAGAGCATGATTACTTGGCTTATATAGATGATATGAAGGATCGAGAGGATATCAATGCAAACTGCATCTTTATGGCAAATCTTCAGGAGGCTAAGTACGACACTGATTCTAACACACCTCCTATTTATGACACCAATGCACTTTTTGAGGTACCAATCTTCAATATATGCTGTAATAATGATATATTTGATATGCCTACTCACCAGGAATAGCATCCTGAGACTCCGGCACCCATTTATGACACATATCTGGATGAGCCGATTAGTAGCAATATTGATACGACAACTCCAAATATGGATCTAAGTGGAGGCTCAGTATCACTGAATGCTGAGAATGATGAGGAAACACGTGCTCTCTTTGAATCATTATTGAATAATTGTGGCATTCAAATTGAGAAAGTGAAAATGGTCAATCGCGAAGTAAAGGCCGCGAATGAGAAATTGACCGCTGAGCTTGAGAGATATAAAGAAATTTTTGAAAAAAGTTTTTGAATTGATAAATAACAAGAGTCAAAATTTGAAATTGGTTATAAAAAATTACTTGTTAAAGATAGACAATTGCACAAAAAATTTGATGAACTTCAAATCAGTTCGACAGAACAATCAACTCTTTAAAACAGGAAATTTTTGATTTAATAAACTGACTTTCAAAACAAAAATCATCTTATACTAATCTTGAAAAAGAACGAGATAAGTTAAAAAAGGACTTTGCAAAGAAAAAAGATAAACTGTTATATGAAATCATAGAGTCAGAACATAAGATAAAATATTTGGAAAACACTCTGGTTAAAACAGGATATTCGATTCAAACAATTCATATGATTACAAACAAACCAGATTCATTTTATCATACAACACAAAAAATGGCTCTAGGTTACGAAAATCCTTATCATCTCAAGAAAGTTCAGAAAGAATATAATGTTTTGTATAATGGTAATACTTGCTTAAAGAACATGATCCTGTTACTGTAATTGATTATGAGGAAACATTACAACTTGCCGAAGAGAGTCGATCAAAAATGAAAGAAAAAGATTATGAAATTACACCAATTGATTACTCAAAGCTTAATAAAATTTATTTGTTTTACCAAAAGAGGGGCCAAAACATCATTCATCTTTCTTTAATATTACCAAAAAACCGAATGTTTCAAAGTCAGTTTCTAAATCAGTTTTACAAACAAAAGTTGACTCACCACGTGCTTTGAAAAAACACGAGTTATCTTCAGACGGTACTCCTAAAACGAGTCCTGCCAGAGGATTTCTTGATGATGTTAAATCCAGACTTGGGCAACTTCAAAAAACTTTTAATCAAAAATGAGACTGACTGAGAAACACTGGAATTCAATTGTTCATTTACAACTGAAAATGATTCTTGAAAGTGAATTTGCTCCTCAAATCAACAATATTAATGCTCGATAATTCATTTTGAACAAGTGTTTTTAAAAGAAATAGCTGACTTTGTGAGGGACTACAAATCTCTTGTAGAGGAAGCTGATGAATCTCTTGAAAAAGTAAATGTTTTGGAACCTAAATGATTCACTCTTAGAAGCAGTTGTGTCTACTGATATTATGTCCATTATCTTATAAACATATTTTGTTGAAGACCATGAAAGACTCCAGTCTGAGACCTCAGCAATTGTTTCAAAGTATGAAAATGCTCTCATAAAACTTGAAAAAGAAAACGTGTCTTATTTTGAACAACTTGATAGAAAAACTGAGGAATTCAAGTATGACAAATTATCGTATGAGCGTGCCTACAAGGACATGAAAGAGCAAAATGATTTTTTGAGAGCTCAGCTGGAAAGTCAAAAAGGGAAGGGTGTGGATACTAAGTTTAAAAAACCATCGACTTCGGAGAAACCAAAAACTTCCAAACCAGTTGGTAAACCAAAAATGTCTATTTCTCAATTTGCTCCAAAAGTTGATGAGAAAGGTAATTTGTCAAAACCAGTCACTCCACATTCCTTGCCCATCAAGAAAATAATATTAAATATTGATAAAAAGATAGTTGAAAAAGGAAAAGCAGTTGTCGAGGAACCAAAAGTCATAGCACCGGGCCTTTATAGGATTAATACCACAACTGCGTCTGCCTCAACATCTAAACCATATGGGACAAACGACATGAGCTTAAATACAATCCTGACGGGTCTAGGAAAGCTATAACCACTTCTAATGACAAAAATGTGAATCCTAATGCATGTGCCTTACCTTCTACAGGACTAGAAAGCACCTCTAGGAGCAGCAGACTATAGCCTAGGAGCAATACAAGGAACAATAAAGTCTCTCCTGTCTCTAAGAGTACATGCATGAATAAAGATGAAGAAGTAGAAGAACACCCTAGGAATTTACTGCTTTGTAATAAGAAAAACATTTCATCTGAATGTAATGAATCTATCAGACCTGCTATGTTGAATGAATGTGTTGAATCTGTTTGTTTAACATGCAAAAAATGCTTAATTAATGATATTCTTGATGATTGTGTTTCAAAATCTGATTGATACGCTCGAACAGAAGATATAAGTTCCAAAAGGAACACAAGCCAAACCAATAGGAAGACTAGTTGCACGATCTAGGTCACCCAGTAGTGATAAGACGCCTAGTAAACCAACTGGTAGAGTGTTCAGTTACAAAATCGGATTTTGGAAAACCATTACCCCTCCACCAGAACAAAAATTCAATGAGTGTAGTGATGATTTTTCCTCTAACCAAAAGGAACCAAAATCCAAACGGTATCCATAAACATCTTCTGTTTTTGGCAGGTTATCGAAATATGTCTTTGGATAGTCGACTCAGGTTCCTCCAAGCACATGACCGAGAATCTAAAACTACTGATCAATTTCGTCTGGAAATTCATAGGAACTATACGCTTTGGAAATGATCATGTAGCAGCTATTTTGGGTTACGGAGATCCCTAATTTGAGAATTATTTGATCACTCGGGTTTACTATGTCGAAGGGTTAGGACATAATTTGTTTTTAGTCGGGCAGTTTTGTGATGAAGATTTAGATGTTGCATTTAGGAGAAACACATGCTTTGTTAGAAATTTGGTAGGCGATGACCTCTTGACTAGGAATCACGGCACCAACCTGTATGCTATCGACATTAACCAAATGGCCTCTTCATCACCAATTTGTCTTATGACACGAGCATCTCGAACAAAGTCCTGGTTGTGGCATAGAAGATTATCCCATCTCAATTTCGACACAATCAACAAACTCGCGAAGGACAACATCGTCACTGGACTTCCCAAGTTCAAATACACCAAGGAAGGATCACATATGTCCATCTTGCAATCAAGGAAAAAGCAAAAAGGCATCATATAAACCCAAATCTGTAACTAGTTCAGAAGAAAAGTTACATATGTTGCACATTGACTTATGTGGCCCAATAAGAGTTGAAAGCATAAACGGGAAGAATTATATTCTTGTTATCGTCGATGATTATTCAAGATATACATGGGTTAAGTTTCTAAGGTCAAAGACGAAGCACTAGGCATCATCATCACCTTTATGAAGTGTATTCAAGTGCTTCTACAAGCTCTAGTAAGGATTGTAAGAATAGACAATGGCACAGAATATACAAATCAGGAGTTAAGAACGTATTTTGAAGATGCTAGAATCACACATCAGACATCTGTTGTTAGAACTCCACAGCAAAATGGGGTAGTTGAAAGAAATCGAACTCTTGTGGAAGTTGCTCGCACAATGCTGATTTATTCTAGTGCATGATTATTCTTATGGGTTGATGATGTAGCCCTGTTTGTTTTACTCAGAACCGTTCCCTAATCCACCCAAGATTCAATAAAACCCCATATGAACTAGTAAACAATAGGAAACCTAATATCTCTTACCTTCACATGTTTGGCGCTTTGTGCTATCCGACGAACGACAGAGAAGATCTAGGGAAGTTGAAAGCTAAGGGTTATATTGGAATCTTCATTGGATACTCAGATAACTCGAGGGCATTCCGGGTGTATAATAGAATAACTAAAAAGAATGGAGACGATGAATGTGAAACAGAGATAACTATTGCACTGGGAATAACTGAAATATTTGAAGAATATTGTTTTATATATTCGAAATATCATAATAATAAATCAAAAACATAGATACTCTATTGCATCCACACATGAATTATCAGAACGTTAGGGTACACTTAGCGCGCTACCAACATGGAAGCAGGGTCGACTGGTAGTAAGAAGTGACGATGAACTTTAGCACAGAGGGAGCCGGGGCTTCGATTTGCCTTTTAAAGTGGTGGATGATACCGGTTTGTTCTTAACAGAAATCACAAGTTTTCTTGGTTAAACATCTTCCAAGAATTTGGATTTGTTTAGTAACTTGTCTGTTCTTTGTTTTTACACCCTAAATAGCAAGTAATATGACTAATTTATAAGCGCATCATCGTCATGAATTGTTACAGGCAGAAAAAAAAAAGACAATGTTAGACAAACCCAAAGTCACTCTACATTTGCTTTGAATTTCACCTCATCTCTGTAAGAAATCTCTACAAAAAAATATAGATCGACAAAAAAAAGACTGAAACACTCGCTCATCTTCTTCATTCTTCCAGGTGAACAAGCCTCCTCTTTTTTAGTTCACTTAAGAAGTTCGCAAATGTCTCTTCATCTTCTAATACTATCTCACCAAAACCACCGCTTCCATCTACCGCCTCTCTTTTTCTAATGTTATTCTTAATGTCTGTATTACGTTTACGACCACGGCTATGGGTTCCATTTGGCAGTTTACAGGACGCTTTACATTTCTTAAGTGTCTTAGCTTGCGGCCCATCCCCACTCATGCTCTTGAGTATTACCTGAGAGAAGCAACGTTCATCTCTTGCGGGGACATCTTTAATCAATCTGCTCACAGAAAATGAATCATGTTTGCTTCTGTCATTGGTCAAGATTGCCTCGTATTCTGCAATATCCCTAGATGCCAATCCACAGACTACACTTTCTTTTGTGGACTTTTTCTTTGAGATGGGACCAGGTTCACAATTTTCATCCATCTCTTCATGTTCGTCGTTGACTCTGCAACTTGGGATAAAACAAACAAAAATGAATTAGAAAAAATATGATACGGTTATGTCGTGTCACCAAAAGAAACCTAAAAGATCATTGGAAAACATTTGTTAATCACGTAATCTAATACTTATAGTTCGGCCCTTAAATAGTTAGGTTCAGAGGAACGATATGTTTATCTGAAAGATTAAAACAGTGAAGTACCCCGGTATTAAAGTTTTACAATCATTCATAGCTTGCAAGTACTGGTATTTCGGGCTTTTCCAGATATGATAATCTAAAAATAGTTTGCTTTTTAAAATAAGAAAGACACAAATATCTTTATGAAAATATTTGTGGCAAGCTAGTAATCAGAATTTTATGAAAATGTGCTCTTTTTTCTTTTGGCTGCTTGTTTTATAGGGAGGTCCAAAAAGATCACAAGTTTCAGCATACACTTTAGTCCAATATTTAAATCATAGCATCATACCTTTCCTCCCGCTGACTCTTCCTCTTCCCAGTGGCTTCCTTTTGAACCTCACGATCGACCCCATCACATGTAATGTGTCCTTCACCATTGCTTGTGATGTCAGCCTGGCCATCATCATTGTCCTCCACATCATCTTCATCAACTAATTTCCTTGCCTTCCCGGTATGAGCGACCTTTCTAGCCCTCCTAGGTATTATCTTTACCTACGCTTCTGCAATTTTACAACCAAAAAAAGCATGATCAGCAATACTTTCTACAATGTCAATGCTATTTGGCTTTCGGAAATGAATCGGTCAATGCTATTTTATACATCTCCAGCCCATAAAAAAAGATAATAAAATAAAATAAAAACCAACAATTGCATTTGTGTGGGACTATATAAGGCTGTTTGTTTCTGTAGAGGTCTGATTAAGACCCAAGTTTCGGCATATACTTTAACCGAAATAATAAAATCATAGTATCATACCTTTCCTTCCGCTTGCTCTTCGACTTCTCAGTGGCTTCCTTTTCAACCTCACAATTTTCCCCATCGCCATTGCTTGTGATGTCAGCCTGACCATCATTGTTCTCCACATCATCTTCATCAACTAAATTCCTTGCTTTCCTGGTATGAGCAACCTTTTTAGCCCTCCCTGGTCCATCTTTACCTACGGTTCTGCAATTTGACATATAAGAAACATAATCAACAATAATTTCCACAACATCAACACTATTTCATAGATCTCCTGCCCATAATTAAAAATAAATAAATAAATAAATAAATAAATAAATAAATAAATAAATAAAAAAAAAAAGGCAACATCAACACTTGCATTTATGTGGGACTATAGAATCCAAATATGAAAAGCAGTTCAAGGGCATACCTTCGCTTTTTATCCCTTGAGATTATATTATCTTCATTGGCTTTGGGACCTGACTCTAATAGTAGAGGTTTATTAAAATCTTTGTAAGTGAGTTGAGGACGCTCCTCCTCCCGATCTACAAAATTAGATACAAAACAACGCTTTTCAATTTCTTTGGCTGCTTTTAGCATCGGAACTTGATGTGGAAGTAGCACCTTCCATCTCCTGAAAATTGTAAAAAAAAGTTAACCATCTTATACCAAACAAGCTAGCATAAATGAGCAAAATAAAACAGCAGAAACTATATGACATAAAGACTAGTGGTGGTGGGCTGTGAATGAGTTGATCTGGATTATGTTTTATCGCTAATGAGTCGAACAAGAAGGACCACTAACTTCAAACAAAATGGGTCAAGGCCCATAACGTACCTAACAACATAAAACCTCCTAAAATTTTTATCCGAGTAGACCAGATGTTATTGAAGTAATATAACCTATGAAATCAAATCCACCACGCCTAATTGTCTATATATACAAACTTGGCAAAAAAGGCATTTCCGCTCAGCCCAGTCAGACATCTTTCTACCCATAATATTATCCACCCAAAACCCTATTAACCTGTTACCCAGCTCGCCCAACCTAACCATGCTATTTACTGCCAATCACAATAAAAACATAAGGAAAAGAAGTCCTCAATCCAAAATAAACATCGGGTATTTGTGAATCAAATGTTACCGTACCTCCTACATTGGCTGTCCGTGCGTTGAGGAATACATGCAGCTACCCGAGCCCAGCTATAATTATGTTCTTCAACTGCAGCTTTTAATTTCATATCCTCCTCTTCAGTCCACTTATCCATTTTGAGCGAAGGATCCAAGCAATTAACCCATCTGTCACAAAAACAATTTAGAACCCGTTTATTGTAGATTGACCAAATATGTATATAAGTGTACAAGTACTTGTTTGCTTGATACCTTTCTCGGCATTGTGGCGCCATCCTGCCAGGCACAAACTTGGTTATTTTATGCCAGTTTTTGGCCCCAAACAGCCTAACAGCTATTTTCAGACGCTTGTCCTCATCTGAGTCCCACCTCCCAACTCTTTCCCTCAATGGATTCAAGGACTTCTTCCATCTGAACAAGGTAACACCAAGAAAAAATTTGAGTCATTATTAGCATCAGCACACAAGCCGGAAAGAATATCTTTAGAAAAAGGGATAATGGCACGTATAAGCAATTTACCTTCACAAGTGTTCCGGTATATGCAACATAGTTTTTTGGTGACTTTTTACCCATTTTACTTTTATCACGTGGCCCGCCTTTAGAAAAAAACAGTGATTTACGGATTAGTGGATTACCATTTCACCAGTGGAACAAATTTACATATTAGATTACCAGGGTAGAAAACTTTGACAAAGATGTTGCATAAAACATAAGACTTGTGATATGCCAAGACCTCGGGTGTACAAAACAAAAGTACATTGCGTAAACCGGTACACCTATGAAAGTAGCGGCTTTTGCATACCATTATTCTTTGTTGAAATGATAATTAAGAAGACTTCCACAAATGAGTCAGTTCTCTATAAGATCTTCTTAAAGGGATGATGGTCATTGTGGTGGAAACAGGCAGAAAGGATCATATTTAAAATTTAAAAATCACGCATTTGACCCATTCCATGTTTGGCTAGAGCCTTTTGATCACTTTATGTGCAATAGCCTTTTCATGACTTTCCACCCATTTCAACAATTTCTTATTTGGCTGGAAAATACGATATTTGATCCATTTGACCCCAAATATAAAAAAAATCGTAACTGACCTATTGGAGCACTGGGTACCAGTCCGTCCTGAGAGTATAGAAGCAATAAGCTGCCAGTTAGTTTCACCATACTCTGCTACAGCCTTACGTAGTTCCTCATCCTCAGTGGGAGTCCATTCATTATTTAAAATAGATGGATTAAGACTCCTCTGGAAACGCGACAAGCATTGGTAAGGTGTCCTATTCGTTTTCAGCTCCTTAGCTATGTCAATCCAGTTGCTAAACCCTCTGTTTGAAAAACAATGCAACATCTTCTTTTCTTCATCATTGGTCCATTGCCCACGATTAATTAAAGGATCCTCGCAGTTCCTCCATCTGAATTAATTTTCAATAATATGTCAGATACAATTTTGTTACTGTATAAAAGAAGAATAATGTATACACAGTTCACCCGAGTACTTCAAAAGGTTACATTAGGACGCCCAAATATCTATCAGAATTACAGGACATTAAAAGCATTCGTTTTCTAAAGTAAAAATTAGACTTTTTATAGCATCAATTTTGCACAAAATTTCCCAAAATCACCTGCCGCTAAGGACTATTCATTGTCCTCCACATCATCTAGAAGGTTTGGCCAGAATTTACTGACAAAAACAGATTAAGACACGAGGCTTAAAATGTTGTTTCAGAGTTTAGGTGGCATTAATCTAACCTTTTCAATACTTTGAGTGGCCTGTACATGCCACATCCAAATAAAACAATACAACTAGAGAAACACATACCTTGATTCGCATTCAGGACCAGACCTGTCTGTGAGGTACATGGACGCCAACTGTTCCCAATTAACCTTGGGGAGAAATGACCTGATTTCTTCGGGGGTTATTTCATGTTTATTGATTCTTGCAATCATTCTATCCAGGTTACTAGAGTGTGGGTCTTCAGCACTGCAAACGTATAATATTAGGAACTCAAATATAAAGGCAAAGAAATGTATTCATTGTTACATACAAGCATGAATGGACCCATAAACATAATGATCTTTCAAGTAAGTAATACTACACAGCCATTGGTTTGTAGTGTGTGTAGTTAGTGCAACGTAAATCATGATGGTACTTAACTCATTATATTAGCTCGATGTGTTGTGCATAAAAAGATGAAACACTTCAATACGATATGCTTGCTCGTTACGTCTGTATGTATATTTTTCAAACAGAAGTAGATACAATCAACATTTTATTAATATTAAAAAACGACATTGATATAGCTAACATTAGAAGATAATTTAATCATTTCACATGCATTATTAGTCTAACTTCAAATTCCAGATACTTAATTTTCTAGTACTGCACGTTCATGATCTTTCGAGTTAAATTGGGAGGAAACTAATTTATGTTAGTTAAATAAAAGCAAAGGCTTGCAAACTTCATGCAAATTTACCAACTCGAGATATGATAGTATCAATAGTGTACCTGAAAATGTTTTGCATCATCATTTGCTGGATTTGCTGTTTAATTCCCTTCTTGAGGTTCTCGTTATCCTCTTCTGACCAAGGTTCTCTACTCAAAGAAAACGGATATTTCAACATTGCATCTTTAAAAATTGCCACTTGGGGATTTTGAGCAGGACCTTGATTGATTGGAAGGGTGCTTTTGTCCTTTATCTGTAAATCCAAGTNGGATTAAGACTCCTCTGGAAACGCGACAAGCATTGGTAAGGTGTCCTATTCGTTTTCAGCTCCTTAGCTATGTCAATCCAGTTGCTAAACCCTCTGTTTGAAAAACAATGCAACATCTTCTTTTCTTCATCATTGGTCCATTGCCCATGATTAATTAAAGGATCCTCGCAGTTCCTCCATCTGAATTAATTTTCAATAATATGTCAGATTAATTTATAGTTCAGTGAATCCGCTTTCACATACAATTTTATTACACAGTTCACCCGAGTATTTCAAAAGGTTACATTAAGTCGCCCAAATATCTATCAGAATTACAGGACATTAAAAACTTTTTTTTTCTAAAGTAAAAACTAGACTTTTTATAGCATCAATTTTGCACAAAATTTCCAAAAATCACCTGCCGCCTGCCGCTAGTATAAATTAGGAGTATTCGGTGACAGGAGCATTTTTGCCATTTTACACTTTTCTAGAAGGTTTGGCCAGAATTGACCAACAAAAACAGATTAAGACACAGGGATTAAAATGTTGTTTCAGAATAGGGTGGCATTAATCTAATCTTTTCAATACTTTGAGTGGCCTGTACATGCCACATCCAAATAATACAATACAACTAAGAGAAACACATACCTTGATTCGCATTCAGGACCAGACCTGCCTGTGAGGTACATGGACGCCAACTGTTCCCAATTAACCTTGGGGAGAAATGACCTGATTTCTTCGGGAGTTATTTCATGTTTTGTGATTCTTGCAATCATTCTATCCAGGTTACTAGAATGTGGGTCTTCAGCACTGCAAACGTATAATATTAGGAACTCAAATATAAAGGCAAAGAAATGTATTCATTGTTACATACAAGCATGAATAGACCCATAAACATAATGATCTTTCAAGTAAGTAATACTACACAGCCATTGGTTTGTAGTGTGTGTAGTTAGTGCAACGTAAATCATGACGGTACTTAACTCAGTATATTAGCTCGATGTGTTGTGCATAAAAAGATGAAACACTTCAATACGATATGCTTGCTTGTTACGTCTGTATGTATATTTTTCAAACAGAAGTAGATACAATCAACATTTTATTAATATTAAAAAACGACATTGATATAGCTAACATAAGAAGATAAGTTAATCATTTCACATGCATTAATAGTCGAACTTCAAATTCCAGATACTTAATTTCCTAGTACTGCACGTTCATGATCTTTCTAGTTAAATTGGGGGAAACTAATTTATGTTAGTTAAATAAAAGCAAGGCTAGCAAACTTCATGCAAATTTACCAACTCGAGATATGATAGTATCAATAGTGTACCTGAAAATGTTTTGCATCATCATTTGCTGGATTTGCTGTTTAATTCCCTTCTTGAGGTTCTCGTTATCCTCTTCAGACCAAGGTTCTCTACTCAAAGAAAACGGATATTTCAACATTGCATCTTTAAAAATTGCCACTTGGGGATTTTGAGCAGGACCTTGATTGATTGGAAGGGTGCTTTTGTCCTTTATCTGTAAATCCAAATTGCAAAGATTAAAATAGGCAAAGATCATACAAAGGTCTGAAAGACAGTATATACAACAGTAAACTGAATATCATTTACAATTGTTAATCATAACAGAATCTTTTAGTACATCACTTGCATAGGTACGCGTTATAGAAAAAGTAAGCGACAACACTTAAGTCACCTCACTACTTTAAAAAGATTCACCAAATATCTCAATATAACAAGCAACTTCTTTAACATAACTCCCTATTCTAGACTTGGGGAATTAAAGAGCTACAAAAAATACTACTTGTGACCCTTGGAAATCAATTATAGTGCCTAAAATCCCTAAATACACCTTCTGATATAGATGCATGCTCAGGGGAAAAAAAAAAAAAGCGGGCATGTTGTAATCAATAAAACAGATGACTTGTTTTCACTGTTTTAATCTCAATTAAAAATCAGAAACTATAACTCTGAATATCCTAGCACTGTGTAAAATGATGCTTTTAAACTCTAAATTGACATTTCAAATTCGCTTTATCTCATTTGTCAACTAGTCACTACGTTAACTATGGAAAACTTAGCATATCTCCATTTATGTAATTTTTATAACACATTGTCTAGTTTATCCTCTAAACTTACTGCATCCTACAGTGATTTCTTCTTTATTNAAAAGGTAAAGTAAACATCAGCAGTGTAGGGACTAACCTTTGAAGCATTGGCTCTCGGCTTTGGAACCGAAATTAGCTGAAAGCGTGGATCTTTATTATGGGACAAAGCTTGACCCGTCAGTTTTCTGCAGTACACCTGAAAGCCTTTGAGGAATTTAACATGCTCCCTCAACTTCTTATTTTCTTCCAACCTGGCTTCAACTTGAATTAGCTTATCACGTAGAAACTTCTGGTATGTCCGATTCATCTTGATGGCTTTGAAAAATGCTTGAGCAGATGGCGGTAAACCACAGACTCCAACTGGAACCAGTTCAGAACCAGGTTCATGTCCTTCACTGACATTTGCGGCAGAAGTAACGTTACTCAAAATATGATTGTTGGCTGTTCTTCTATCTACAGAATCTGGAAATCCTTGTCGGTTGTTATTTCTGGTTACAAAAAAATTAGGGGAAGATTCCTTTCCCAAGTCTATGATATTAGTTGCACAAACCTGCTTCTCTGATCTCTGTACAGAACTCTCCATGCCATTGCTTGTGCTATCTGATTCATAAAACCAATTTGCAAAAGAAGTCGTGTCAGTTGAGTAGCAATGATAAAGCCATACAACCATAGCATGCATTAATATCAACTGATATAAGAATAATAACCATGATGTTCAAACCTTTGAACTCAAATCCATGCTTACAATTGTTTCATGGTATAGTGGTAGTTCCAAAGTATAAAATCTTCAGATAACAATGCGTGGTTGGATACTATTATTCTAAGCTTGTGAATGATTACGTAGCTAAGTAATGTATACACTTAAAGAAAACAGCAAAGAGTGATCTAATCTAAACACCTACATAATTACGCCAAGTAGAAGCTATAAAGTTGTGATTACACAACTCCATATATAAAATAACCTCCCTAAAACATCACCATTTCTGAATCCAATAAGTGTTTTTATTCAGAGGGAATATGTGTTGAGACGGTACCAGACCCCAAACGTAAAGGCCACAAAATTATTAAAAGTCCATCAAAATTATACATGAAGCCCATTTTCAGTGTAGCATAATTAATACAAAGCAAAACTCAATCAACATATTCGGTTAAGCTACAGGCAGGTTCAACCATATATATATGGTTTACAAATTACAATGCTAGGTGTACCTAGAAGAGTGGCGGACCCGGAACTAGAAGTCATAAGGTGCATTCCATTTAACTAATGGAAACTCGTAGAACCAAAATTTTAGACCATGTGCATTTAGTAAGAAATCGGTATATTTAACATAATTCTACACTGCACCATGTCGCCATCCCCGATAACCACCATCGGTCCACCCCTGAGCTAGAGCTAGGTTCAACAATATATATGTTTATAAGTGTAAAAACCCGTCCCACATCGGTATGATAAGAAACATTTGAGCCATTTAAATGCTTGAAAATCGTAACAAACTCATATAAACCCATAAGCCTCAATATAAACTAGAAAATCCGAGTTTATGAAACATAAGGCGAAAACAGAAAAGCTCATAAGCGCACAAATAAGCTAAAGGGGTATTTGTCTAAGCTTATTTGATTAGCTTATTGAAAATTTGATAAGATCATAAGCTCATTTTTATGGATTATGAGTTTATCTAGCTGGGCTTATGAACTTACATAAGCTATAAACTAAATTTGATAAGCTTATAAGCCTAAAGAATGAGCTTATGAGCTTATCAAAATTTCAATAAGCTCATAAGCTCGTCAAATAAGTTTAGACAAACACCCCTTCTAACAACAACCCATCCCACATCGGTATTAGGTAACAAATGTAAGCACATTATATATCTAAGGAAATGACGATATCTAAAAATAAGTCACAAAACCAAATAAGCCATAAGCCGGCTATATAAACCTAAACAAACAATCCCTAAGTGTAAAAACACGTCCCACATCGGTATGATAAGAAACATTTGAGCCCTTTATAAGCGGGCTACCGGTATCCTTCCAACGACATGGTTACGGCTTTGGGGGCGCTACAATAGGAACCTACTTTAGCATTTTCAAACAACTCGCCCCACATTGCTAATTAGTAACAAATACAACCACCTTATATATCTAAGGAAATGACAATATCTAAGAGAAAAAACAAACCATTGTATTGCAAAAGCCCGCGCAGAATAGCACGAAGAGTCTCGAAATCGCCCCCGTATTGCGAAAACTTGCTCAGAATTGCACGAAGAGTCTCGAAATCGCCCCCGTAATCCTCATCATCACTAATATCACAATCATTATGTAAAATAGTATTCAAGGGCTTCATAACAACCCCCTCATCCTCATCGTCACGTTTCTTAATATCCTTAAGCAACACCATATCCACATCATAATCATCATCATCATCATCATCATCTACTGTGACAGTTGATGATGATGACTTGGGGATGACGTCATCGGTTTTGATGGATGATGCTCTTCTTAAGGCTTGCATGTCTTGTTGGAATTCGATGTCGTTATCTGAGTCAGTCTCGGTGTCGGACATTTTGTCTGAGTCAGTAGACAAAGCAGCATATGAGCTTAAGAAATTTTCAAAAAGCCGATGAAACAAACACAGTTTATGAAAATATCTTACGGTCCAACAACAAAGCGAGATAAACAAGTAGTAGTATACACTAAATCAGCTATTTAAAAACATGCATATATCAACTGCCCTGGCCGGTACTATGCCTTTTTACAAATTATTAATAGAGGAAGATTCTTAGTTCACTATCTTATCGTATGTAATATAGAAACATAATGTGTGTAGATAAAAAGTTACTGCTAACTTTTTCAAAGATAAACACAAAAAATCGCCCCTTTATATATTATGCCCAAAGAACGCTATAAGAATCAAAACTTGAACATAATCCACCATGGGCGGAGCTATGTGAGGACCGGGGAGGGTCCCGGCCCCCTAGGTCCAAGCCCGTTAGTATATTTATTTGCGATTTCATGTGTATTTCCGGAAAAAAATTTATCTAGGCCCTCCCATTTAATGTATTTTCCGAAAAAAAAAAAAAAAAAAAAAAAATTGTTTTGGCCCTCCCACGGAAATTTTTCTAGCTCCGCCACACCATTAAATTCAACAAATTTCACAACTTTATCAACTAAACAATACAAAAGACCCATAATAAATAAATAAAAAACACAACTTTATCAACTAAACAACACCAAAAGATGATGATAAAAAAAAAAAAAAAAAAAAAAAAAAAAAAAAAAAAATATTGAAAAATTTATGATCAAAGGTTAATTAATCTAACAATCGAAGAGAATGTACCTTGAAGGCTTGAATCGATTTTTTATCCTTAATTTGTTTGAAAATAATAACTACGAATGTTATCACGAATGTTTAGGTTTTGTTACGTGGGTTGAAATTTGGACTATGTTTTATCTCTTTCAAAGGTTTATATTTGACCCCTAGTCTTTTAAAATTAGTCCCGCCTATTCATCAAGTTTTTTTTTTTATCACAAAATTGACACTTCGATTTTTAAACACAATTTGTTTGTGAAACGAAATTTACCGTAATGGTTTCTAAATGTATCGACGTTGCTACTTTTTATAGAGTTGTGTATTATTCTTTAATTTTTTCTAATAAATGTATCGAACTTGCTAATCCCACCTATCTTAACACCTGATGAGGGTTTTGGTTATAATAATTACATAAATCGTCCTTGTGGTTAGGCCCAAATTGCAAGTCTCGTCCTAACGACCGTTTATCCAACAATTGTTTGCAACGTTAGTATTTTATACTAACGGCCATTTCTAATTAACTCAGAATTTGGTTTTTTAAAAATAAATCTTTTCTATACGGTTTTATCAGGCCCGGCCCTGGCTATGGGCAGCGCGGGCGACGGCCCAAGGCATCAAGAAAAAAGTTGTTGGTCGAAGATAGTACTATTATAGCTTCTTTGTCTCTCTCGGTAAATTAAGAAAAAAAAAATTAAAAAAAAAAAAAAAAAAAAAAAAAAAAAAAAAAAAAAAAAAAAAAAAAGGAAGAAATAAAGATAAAAGGTTGAGTCATGGTGCTGCTAGACATGGATGTCGGACTTTGTTAACTGTGAGGAAGAAAGAGTACGATTATCAATTTTCATAGAACACCTTCAATTTTTAACTAAGATTACGTTTACAACCCCCTTATTTGCTTCCAGCATATATTTGCTTTTGTATTCCTTTCTCTTAAATATTTATTTAATTTAGTTTTCTACCTTAAGAATGAATCTTGATAGTGGTTAAAATACTTATATTAGACTTCCAGCAAACAAAACAATGAATTATAAAAAGGGTAGGATTTGGTCGTAATGCTTGTCGCAAGTATCCATATTTTTTATAATTCATTGTTTTATTTGCCGGAGTCCCATGAAAGTATTCAGTAACATCTTTCACCATTAAGATTGACACTCGTTCTTCGTCTTCAATCTTAACTATATCATCCTCAGATTTCATTACAAACATAGTCATAGAGTCCAAAAATCTATGATTCGAACCACTTTGTTCATTTAAAGCCACCACTTCATCTAAAGGAAGAAATAAAGATAAAAGGTTGAGTCATGGTGCTGCTAGACATGGATGTCGGACTTTGTTAACTATGAGGAAGAAAGAGAACGATTGGTGCAAATTCTGTGGGCACGTGTGTGCACTAATTATCAATTTTCATAGAACACCTTCAAGTTTTAACTAAGATTACGTTTACAACCCCCTTATTTGCTTCCGGCATATATTTGCTTTTGTATTCCTTTCTCTTAAATATTTATTTAATTTAGTTTTCTACCTTAAGAATGAATCTTGATAGTGGTTAAAATACTTATATTAGACTTCCAGCAAACAAAACAATGAATTATAAAAAGGGTAGGATTTGGTCGTAATGCTTGTCGCAAGTATCTTTATTTTTGATAATTCATTGTTTTGTTTGCCGGAGTCCCATGAAAGTATTCAGTAACATCTTTCACCATTAAGATTGACACTCGTTCTTCGTCTTCAATCTTAACTATATCATCCTCAGGTTTCATTACAAACATAGTCATAGAGTCCAAAAATCTATGATTCGAACCACTTTGTTCATTTAAAGCCACCACTTCACGAATCTTGGTTAAGCCTATGGCTAGCTTATTTACATTTAAAGCCACCACTTCACGAATCTTGGTTAAGCCTATGGCTAGCTTATTTACATAACACAACATTGGGTGGGTAAAAGTCTATAAGATATATCAAATTCCATATAATTATGCTATGTTTGCAAAAGTAGCTGTGAGCAGTAGCAGTGAGTAGTAGCAGTGAGCTGTGAGCTGTAGCCACAACTCACTTCTCACAACTTTTTAAAGAAGCATTGGAAAAATAAGTTTTCTTAAAAAATAGCAAAACTCACCGCTCTTTTGCCAAACGAACACTAAAAATCAAAAAGCTCATTGCTCACCGCTCATCACCCCAAAAAGCTCCAAAAATCTTTGCGCCAAACATAGCCTTAACTAAAGGGACAAAACTGTTCCCAGCCCAAAAATCAAAATGACCAATTATAACCTATTAGATGACATTTATATAGTTCTAGTTATTGTTTTGTATTATGGCCCGCTTGTATTATATCAGGCCCAGCCCATGCATAGTCTCTAGAATCATCACATGTAATCAATATATACGGTTTTGAGATGAATGCAAATCAAGGAATTCATAACCTTCCAACATGGTAATCAGAGCCATCTAATTTTTCTCCTAAAATCTCTCAAATTCTCCTCCCAAATCCCCTTCAATACACGCCTGTATATCTCTAATCTCTCAAAACCCTTTTCATTTTTTATTTTTTTGTCTTCTTCAACTAAATACAGCAGCCATATAGACTTATGAGTTGGATTTATATCAAGTGTTAATTGATTGGTCAAGTCTTTTTCAATTCATACAAGTACGGTGCCATCCTTGTCTTATTACGTTTGGACTTGTCTCAATCATCCTAGCTGGTATTATTTTTTATTCGACTTCCACAAAGTAAGCTCTATTATTTTGTCTCGATCTCACGGAAGTGCAGTTTATCGCTGGTTTATTGATAATATGTTGAGCAAAAATAATATAAATTATAATAGTACCACGGGTATGGCACGATTGATACGAACAAGTAACACAAACAAGCCCTCTACTTTTCCTCAAATATGCAATCACTTTCAAAAGGGGTCATGTCGATTTGGTGACAGATGCAAATATATTCACGATTGCCGAAACAAGTCGGGTAATAATGCTCAACATCATACCAATGTGTTACATTTAAATAGCAGGCCCACCACCCCTTGGACACCACCAGCCCACACCAGCCACTACCATAACAGGCCAGCCCAACAGCAATATAAAAACCCACCACATACCATTAATTCCCCTAGTCCAGCTCATCANTAACCTTCCAACATAACCTTGTAACTATTATCTTCAAAAGTAAAACTACTATTCCAGAATCAAAAGAATGATCATTTAAATGCAACTTTTAGACATATATTGTTCATCTGCAACCACAACTTAAATTTCATAAACCATATTCTAACTAAAAAGCATCAGGCTTCCAAAATTCCTATACTCAATTTGAATCCCGAGGCACCATCTATTCAAAGGCATCGTCGTCTTCATCAGGCAATCGCTCGTTCAAGGCCTTGACAAGTTCTGCTTCATACCTGCAGAAAATGGAAAAACAACGCAAATCAGACGACGTTCTTAAAATTAACAAAAGTTCATTTCGTCCCTTTGAAAACAAGTTTCGTTTAAGTATCAACATGTAGGTGATTTTGGAGTATAACATTGTAAAAACTGTTCGCATATAATTAATTCGGGGCATCCTAAATCCTAATATGAAATCCACTAAAACTGCAAATTCTGCCATGCATTATTTCATATACTTTCTTTTAAGCAAATGCATAAGCAGAAAAAATAAGCAATCACATAATAGAAGAGATAATACGCCTCTAACCTTTGTTGCACCAACATGTCGATTACAACCTCTGGAGGAGGAAGGGCAGTTTCTTTCACAAACTGAAGATTTGGATCCCTGCACATGCAACAATTTTACAAAATTGCCTGATCAGAAACTAATACTACATGCATGTAATTAAAACATCGAAAGACTTTTACATACCCAACAAGCTTCTTTGCAAGATACAAGAATGGCTTCTCGTAGTTGTAATTGCTTTTTGCAGAGATCTCATAATACTGCAGGTTCTTCTTCCTGTGAAATGTAATCATATTTGGTTTAACCTGCCTGTTCTTTACGTCCACCTTGTTTCCACACAGGACCACAGGAATATTTTCACACACCCTGCAGATATCACGGTGCCATGAAGGGACATTCTTGTAAGTTATCCTGGCTGTGACGTCAAACATTATGATAGCACACTGGCCATGGACGCTGCATTGGAAAAGAGATATGTTGGTTTGTTGTTCATGCGAGATAATAAGAAACACATACAGAAACTCATAATAGCATCGTATATAAGACTCTTGGCTTACTAGTAACCATCTCGGAGGCCACCAAACCTCTCTTGCCCTGCAGTATC
Organism: Artemisia annua; assembly: GCA_014162995.1. Lineage (NCBI taxonomy): Eukaryota > Viridiplantae > Streptophyta > Magnoliopsida > Asterales > Asteraceae > Artemisia > Artemisia annua. Next base: position 26,627 of record LBNU01000169.1, read on the forward strand.
CCAGCAATAGAAAATGATCTTTCCACGATTTGTATAGAAATCCAAAGGATGAACTTCCACTCCAACTGTGGCTGCGTGCATTTAAAACAAAATGTGAGAGATATTAACTAGAATTGCAAATCCGGCAAACTCCAAAATTAAGGTACTTCAAAGGGAGACAAGACTGCCGGCCTTACGTTCATATCTCTTCTCAAATTCACCAGTCAGATGTCTCTTAACAAAAGTAGTCTTCCCTGCAAAATGCATTCACGATATCAATGTGAAAAAATATCCATACAAACCTCTTGAAGATTTGTTGCTTACTGTACATAAGTCATCATACTAATGGTCTAGCACTACAAATTGTGCAACGAAATTAGTGTACTAGAAACTGTGATCTAAAACTACATCGGAAATCTCAACATAGAGCACCAAAATATATAGCCTATTTTACCCAAACTTTAAGCCTTTTACCACCTATCTATGAGAATAAACAACTATCATTATTCCATAGTTTCCATCGATCATCATTAGCAGTGGCGGAACTAGAAAAAAATTTGTGGGGGGGCCGAAACAAATTTTTTTCCGAAACAAATTTTTTTCCGAAAATACATTAGATGGGAGGGCCGAGGTGAAACAAAAAAAATTTTAACACTTGAAATCGTGAAAAATTACACTAACGTGCTTAGGCCTAGGGGGGCGGGACCCTTCCCGGTCCTCACTAAGCTCCGCCCCTGATCATTAGTGCACATAATACGACAAAATATTTTACTTGGGCGTTCAAATGTTAATTGACAAAGAAGTTTATATCCGATTCCCGTATGTTATAACATGTAATCAAATAGCTAGACACGTACAATTTTATAAACCTAACTAGCTAGCATGAAAATAAAGTAAATAATTAATAATAGTTCCTCCATCACCAACAAGCACTAGCTTAACGCACAAAGAATTTTCAGTTTGTTGATTTGGTAAAGCAGCCTGAAAACATTCGTGGAACATGAGACAATGCATGCAACGAAATCACAAACAAATAATATGAAGATGATTTAAATGATAATATGCTAAAACAAAAGAAGAAAAGATACTATACACCTGCATTACGTACCATGGTATAGATATTGGAGTTGATTCAGAAGAATGTGAATATATGGTGACTGAATGAATAGTGTTTATATAGTGAGACAGTAGCTTGAGGTTGAAGCGCTTTGAGTTAAAGCTACTGTATTTGTTTTAGTAAAATCGTCTATTAGCTTTGAGTTAAAGCAACTTATCGTAAGCTAGTTTACCACATATATATAAGGGCAACAATAGTAAATATAAATAGGATCCGATATGTTTACCAAGGCAAATCCTAGTCTCATATAATCTTTTATATAATAAAAAAAAACAAGTGGGGACTTTTTCATTTCAAAAAAATCAAATCATACCTTATTTAGTAATAATTTTATTTAAAGAAAAATATTATTTTTTTATTAAGTAACATTTTATATTTATCTATAACACAAGTAGAAGATAAATACAAAAAATATAGATAAGATGCAATTAACAATAGAATTAAAATTTTTAAATAATTATCTTTAATAATAAAAAACTATAATTAAACATCATAAATCAAACAAAACAAAGATTAAATTATTTGTTTTTTAATAAATAAAAATATATGATTCAAAAAAATTTAAAAAAAAAAAACCCCGCGCGTGCGCGGGCATTATAACTAGTAAAATTAAATCATATAAACAAAAAAGCATTAGAATATTCATATAATAAAATTAAATCATATAAACAAAAACGCATTAGAATATTGACACTAGATAATAGAGTTGCGATCCTTTGCAAAGTAAAAAAAAATAAAAAGGCTAGAAAGCCACTCACAATGTGACAAGCGTCCACCACCCATTCCCTCCCTTTTTACTTATTAAATTCGGTTAGGGGGTATAATGGTCATTTAACTCGTTTTTCTAATTACACCTCAAACTTCAAACGTAAATAACGCTCAAACGACAAACTTTTATAAAAAACCGATTTCACCATAATTTTTAAAACTTAATCCTCTTTAATTTGGTATAAATCTTTTTAATTTTTTCGAAACTTTTTTTTTGACATATTTATTGGGTCATGATTTTCTTGAAAATTTTAGCATTTTCGGCTCTAATTTTATCTAGTTTAAAGGCCGAATTTTGCAAAACTTGAAACACGAAAGTTGTAGCTTCTTGGTCATTCTTTACCCAGAAATTTGAATCACTCAAATCCGATATGATATGAGTGAGATATCACGCGTTAAAGATGACGTCTTATTCATATTTAGTGCACACAAAGTGTTTGATAAAATGACTAAAAGATATTTTTCATATAACAATACATTTAAATGCACTAATTGGTTAAGTTATTTTCAGTTTACCAAAACTATCGGTTTGTTTTGTTAAATAGAATTGATGAACTCAAACATTTGATCAAATTGATGAACCTGAAAAAATTGATGAACCTGAAAAGCACTGTGATCAATTTGATGAACCCAAACATTTGATCAAATTTGATGAACCTGAAAAAATTGATGAGTTTGAAATTGATGAACCTGAAAATAACTGATGAACGTTAATTTTTTGAAAAAAAGATAACTGATGAACGTTATATAAAACAACCTATAAACGATATAAAAAAAACTGATGAACGTTATTTTTTCGAAAACTGCTAAATATTATATAAAATAACTGATGAACGCTATTTTTTCAAAACAAAATAACTGGTGAACGTTGTAAAAAATAACTGATTAACAATATAAAAATAACTGATGAACGTTATTTTTTGAAAAACTGATGAACATTATAAAAAATTACAATAAACGTTATCAAAAGTAACTGATGAACACTATTAACTTGAACTGATGAACATTATCAAACATAACTGATGAACACAATTAACCAATGACAAAAACTAACTAATGAACAGATGAACATTATCAAAAATAAGCGGATCAAATACAAAGTTGTAGAGTCACTTTTTAACAAAAAAATCACATCTTTTTATAACAAAAAAAACGCTCACACACTTTTCATCAAACACCTTATATGCGCGCAAAAAAAAACCTCAAATGACTTACTAATTACATCACCAAATCCACTTTCCAACATTGATAATAAAGAATACAAAATATTTTACTTGTAAGATAATCACCACACTAAATTCACGCACAAACTTCAAATGTTATCATGTCTTTCTTTGCTGAACCCAATAAATAATATTCTTTATTTTAATTCTTTCCAAAGTTTCCATCACCATTAGTAGCTAAACCAACAAATAGGGAACAAATAACTGAACAATGCTATAAAAAAACAAACTTTAAATGCAATTGCACCTTGTAATTTGTTTTTTTTTTATCCATCTGGGCTTCTTTCACTTTTCCAGTTTCAGTGAGGTTAGCATCACCTTCAACTTTATCAACTTCCATATCTAAACACTCTTGGAATCTTGGATAGAGCCGACACTATCTTCCATTCCACCTAGACTTCTAAACTCTAAGAGATTATCCAACAATAATTTATTAAAAAAGAAACTCAACCTCCATCGATTTTTTTTTTTTTTAGCAAAGAGGGTGTAGGATAGGTCATCGTCTTCGACTTGGTTTCGGCCTCCACCACACCGGCACCGCCTGCAGCTAGTCGGATCAATTAGTGCTGACGGTGACCAATTAGTGCTGGCGACGGTGCAACGGTGGTGACAAAGACGAGGATCGCCGGATCTGAGGTCGGATCTGAGATGGGAAATAAAAGGGGGAATGGAGGTGGGAAATAAAGAATATAATTACCATCGTGCCCTTATATGTAGATTTCTCTCTTTACTTTGAATTATGATCCAACGGTTGTAAATACTTTTTACACTTTTTAAATATTTATCACTTTGCAAATGATCGGGTACCCTAGATAATATGGTAAATAATATGTTTATAAGATATATTTTCACTTAATGGCTTTATTTCTAAACGAAAAATATGTGTACATAAGTATATAATTATACATTCGGCAAATTTTTGAGTTTCTGGGGGGTTGCCCATCTCTCCCACCCTCAAAAACGGCACTCACAATCAAACATATGGAATTTGATCCGTGCACATAAATTTGTTGTTGATAGACTATTATGCCCCCACTCACATTTGTTCCCACATGATCTCCTTCCTCCTCCAAGCCTTTTTCCTGCTTCGAGTTTCTGTTTCTTGGACCACCTGCATTCCATTGACGTGACGTCATCATATCAATTGCATCTGTATGCTCCTAAGATCAAGACAAAGCCAATATTACCACTGCCCTCGTAGTTTCACTATCATATAATTTCTTATATTCACGTTGTTGAGATCCATTATTTTTCATATGTCACGCTCATATAAACTTCTGCGCATAAGCTAAGCTCTAATTGTATATCGGATGCTTGTGGATTAATCTCCAATTTTATTTCGTAGTTATGTCTTTGTCATGTATGAAATTTTTGACACACAAATCTAAGAATCTAACAGATTAAGACATAGCCAATCAACGTCCACCGTCAAAAAGCTCCCTAAACATTAGCTCACATGGTAAACAAAAAAATTCATTTGATTCCGGTTACGATCACTTAATTACACCAGTACTGTAAAATATGATGATGTAAAGATTAATTAATTTGAAAAAAGAAAAAGTAAATCAGTTGCATATTTACTGTGTGAAGGATTAAGCCATCAAGGCCGCGATGCGAAAGTGACTGGAAATAGCGGAAGTAATCGGAAAGGGTGGAATTGAAGACGTCATGTATACATGAAAGAAAGAAAAGACATAAACAATGAATAAATAAAAGGAGGGTTAAATTCTTTGCAAGGGTAAATTAGTCTATACATATATGGAGTGAAAGAAATTCAAGACTATTCAGAGGTGAATTGGTTGATTGGAAGACTTTGTTGAGTATCATCATTGAAAGTATAAAATTGCAACTTGTCAGTTTAAAAGTTAAGAACTCTACTCAAGTGCAAAAAGTTGGACAGAAACGGGGAGTAGAAATGAGCATTGTTAAATCAGATAAGTGAGAAGTCAAAGATAGTAAAAACAGTCAAGAGAATTGGAATGAATGTGGTCTATTAACTGCAACAAAAAAATGGTTGGTTGATTGAAAGAATGGATGAATAGCAGATTGCTTATATCTTGTGGATGATAACTTATTAACTGGTTTAATTGGGTTCTCTGCCATTGTATTGTGAGGATGGGCTGCAATCAGTGATAGAGATGCCAGGTGAATCAGTGGGTAATTCACATAAAGAAGTTTCCTGCTAGAATGTATTAATAGAAGTTGTCAAAACCTTAAGGGGTGTTTGGCACAAGATATATCTTCTGAAAATCTCAAAATAGTCTAATGCAGGTGGTGATTTCTTGGAACCTGCTACTTAAATCATGGTGTTAACCAGGAAATTCTCATTTTCATATTGAATAGTGAGAATTTATTATACTCACTTCAACTGATGGCCTTGTATCTTCGATATTTGGAGTTACTTATCAAGACTGCCTAAAATCTTTCTTCTGAGTTGGTCTTTGTTAGACACTTAGAAATGGTTTTTGGGCTGTTTTTTTTTTCAAGTATACTCCTAAAATGTCCATAAAGTAGGTTTCCAGTTGAGTAGGGTATGTGAGTATGGTGGGCAGTGTATGAAGGTAGGAATAATGAGGAGTGAAAGATGAACCTACTTGGTCCTATCTATACACTGCCAAGGAGGAATGGTTGGTACTCATTGTAGGGTGTGTGTTCCCAATTGTGTGAAGCCATTGTAGTAAATGGAAATATAGCACAATTGGTATAGCCCCTACAGTGGAGAGGTTATGGGTGCCTAGTAAAGCCATTAACCCTTTCTCTTATGTTTACTGTGGGAGCTGGTTGAGTGGACATAGGAGAAGGGTAAGATGGAAATGTAGCTAGATGGTTAAAGATGCATATTAAGGTGAATTTTGATGATATGTCTGGTGTGACATAGAAGGAATGCAAGGTGTCTCTGTTATGCTGAAAACAGAGCAATATCTGAGATATATGTTTAGTGCTATCAGATATAGGTCCACAATGTTGTTTGAGATGTATTTTGATAGTTTAGCTGAATAGTTTTGGTTAGCTATGTTTGTATAAAGAATTGGGGTTTGTCCAATTCTATTGTATTTCCTTGATAAGTTTTTGTACAGTTGATTTGGGAAATTAATATAATTCACCATTTGCACAAAAAAAAAATTAGTCTATGCATGATAATTTTCTGTGTAGGGTACATATCATTTCCTTTTTTCAAAGATCAAGTTCTTGAACTCAGAGCATATGCAATGGAGGACTTTTCCAAAAGCTTTTTACTATTTTGAAAATCTTTTGAAAGACTTTTTACCATTGTAAGATAAAGCTTTACTCAAAAGCTTGTAATTATTCAACCGGTTGGAGCATTAATTGACAAGAGTTTTGTATGTTTTAAACTTTCATTTTGCACATCATTGAAGATGCAAAAGCTATTACAAAAACTTTTTGCATTGGAGGTATAGGTTTTTGCAAAAGCTATCAAGTCTTTTATTACTTGATCCATTGTTTATGTTCTTAAAGAGCTAGGTGAAGCAAATAACAAATAATTGTTACTTGTGTGCAACCTCAACATCTTTCCAATAATACCCTTAATAATTAAAACACCCTCCCTAACAAAAATTTTTATTGGTGCATAGAGGAAAGTTCAATATACACCCAAAATTTACAAAGAACCAATAAACCAATCTTAGTCATCCATTTTTTCATCAAATTAAAAAAAACCGACTTTTATCTTTTTTTATTTTATTTTATTTTATTTTTTTAAATTGAATATCTCACAAACCGTTAATCGCTACGCAAATGAATCATTCTATCGTGACGAGACTTAAATCATCTTTCTATAGAGGGACACTACTATATATTTTTGATGAATTTTTTTTTTTTTTTTTTTTTTTTTTTTTTTTTTTTTTTTTTTTTTTTTTTTTTTTTTTTTTTTTT
>LBNU01000169.1:39392-64344 GCA_014162995.1 Artemisia annua
TGAGGACGTGGACGTGCATCATCACCAAATTATTTCCCTTTTCCTTTTTGGTTAGTTTGACCGGAACGCTCCAGGTTAAGTCAATCGGGTGCCGGCGCGTCCCATTTTGGACACTCTTCAAAACGTTACCACGCGTCCTCTTGAGCAACGCCTACACCTTGATGCTTTCACGATACATTTTGTCTAGATTCTTCATTCATCCACTTCAATTTCACCACCTTTCTCGTGCGTACGGCACGTTTGTAACACGCTATAAACTTATTGGCAATTGCATTCAACGTACGGCCACTTGCTTATATATATTTTACGACTGAAAATTCTGCTCCTGTTGAACTCATGCACCTTACTACCAAAAAAGTGATGCCCTTTGAGAAACTCCAACATTGCTATCCTCGTGAAAACGGCCACCCAACACACGGCAAGTAAAACTTCCTTCTTCCGGATGTCCAATGAACGTATTTCACTCACGCGGGATATTTTTCAAAATCACACCTCGTCGAGGAATTGGTTCTTGCCTTTTTTTTGCTACCACCGTTTACCTCCACGTACTCTTGTTCCGTGGAGGGAGACGTAGCTTCGGGTTCCACTTCGACACTAGCCGCTTGTGAGGATTGGGTTTGTGTGTGTTTGGGGGTGTGGATGCTCCGCGTTATTTTGTGCCACAAATAAACAATTGTTGTTGTCTGTTCGAATGACAAGTTACCAAACTGGCTAGGATACGTGGGGGTGTAGAAGCACGACGTTCGGGTTAGCGTTAGCATTTACGATACCCACAAATTTAAAAAACTTGGGAATCGTTCTCGTCCTCTCGACATGGTTTGATTTGTGAGAATATGAGTGTATGAGGTTTTTTTTTTTTTTTTTTGTTTTTTTTTTTTTTTTTTTGCTTGTGAAAGATAGTGTATATACTTCTTCTTGTTCTTGTTCATTTATATAAGGTTATTTTTTTTTTCTTGTGAATATAGCCGTTGGGTTTAAACGGTAGGATTCCTTTTTTTTTTTGGTTTCAAAACTAGCCGTTACCAGAATAAGAGTGGGAGGGTGTGTTTTGTTAATTTCAAAAACGTATATACACGTTACAACGCACGTTGTAACGTTAGCGCCATAAGCAACGCATGACCAACGCTGAAACCTTGGAATTCACCTTAACGTGGTAACGCCGTTATTTTCTTGCCACATAGACCATAACGCCAGCCCGGCGTTATCACTCCCTCCCCTCTTAGACGATAAATATTTATCGGGTTCCGTTCAAAAAAATCTTGTAGGTCCGCCCCAGTTTAATTTTTAGAGAAGAAAAAGTATCTATGAACATGCATGACGTACTTGGTGAATTTAATGCACGATGTCGATCATGTAATTGTGTTCTCTTATCTTTCTAATAACTATAAAATGCATACAGGTGAGATGGTGTTTTCATACATTTAAATTTTGAGCTACCCTAAGTCAACATATAACATAATTCACTTCTTTCAAGTAGCTGGTGTCTTTGTTTTGTTCCCATCATCATTTAAGGCGTAAACCATACTAAATATGGATATGTTGTTGGTATGAATATTAGCATACTATATTAAGAAAAGAAAAAAAGTGTTTGGTAACATAAAATTTTAATATCAAAGGACTTGTGGTCTAGTGGGTGAGGCTTAACTTGTTAAGCGAGCCATAAGTGGGAGTAGTACCGGGTGGGTGACCACTCGGGAAGTCCTTACTTGTGGTCCACTTGTGGATCATATTGTTCCGGAGATATGATGCAATGAAGAGGAGAGCCCTTAGACCTAGCCGCTGGGGTTCGAATCTGAGCATAAGCGGGGTTTTAATCCGGCCGTTACTCCAGCAAGGTAATCTTGTGTGGAGGCGGTACGGTTTCCTCGCGAATCCGTTGATCCTCGCTTGCGCCAGCGTGGGCCCGGTTAAGACAACATAGTCTGGCCAAGGGGTGGGGAGGGCCCTCCGTCTTGGAGGGTGGTTGAGTCTAAGTTGAAATTCGCCGTTAAAAAAAAAAAAAAAAAAAAAAAAAAAAAAAAAAAAAATAATAATTGGCATGCATCTTGCCACGATAATTAAATATATTTGAAGACACTACTGAGCTAACGCTCCAGATTATCTCAACGATCCGGTCGAGTGTTCAGCTATACTAGAAACGAAGTGACTATATATTGGTAATAAGTTATGAGACTAACCAAAAAGTTGGAGCATGTTGCATGTAGTGATTCGACCTTTAGTCCTCTTTGAAAGATCCTAAACCCTCAAATAACCGGATCTTCATATACTAAACTACTATTTTCGAGTTTTCTTGGTCTCACTACATGGTACGCGTTTAACTAAAACGATGGACTTACTCAATTGATTTCTTAAACGAGGAATTCTCAACGAAAAAAGTGCTCTCTGAACCGAACGTGAAAGTCTTAAGTAGATAAATCGCCAGGGGTGACAAAGATGGTTAAGAGGCTTGTGACTACTATCACCAAAGTGTGAGAGGTAAAACATCTCATGAAATGGCCACGAAAAACTCCAAGAGTTTAATTGATTTAAGTATATCTTGCATTGAACATAAACCTCGTAAATTAGTAGGTCAAAACATGTCAAATAGTATCTTTTAACACCAATATAGTGGAGTTCATGACCTTATAGTCTTATACCTAGATGTGCTTGTATGATTTTGTCTCTTTACCATGCATGATTTCACGTATATATATGAACTTGTTGAGTAACACCAATGTAGTATTACATGTTGTGTCTCTTTGTCTCCCCACTAAATATATATTTTTGAAATGACTCAAATGATCATTTTCCAATTCTTACTATTCCTACTACTATTCACTTCCCTTACCACCTCCCAGTCCCACGAACCATTCTTTCCGGTCACCGACCCACCGTCATCACCACCACAAACCACCACCACTACCACCACCTTACCTACTTTTCCGGCCAACATCTCCTCCATCACCCTCTCACCACCACCACCATTACCATCATCCTCAAAGCCACATGTATCAAGAAAACTTATGTTGATCATATCTTTAACACTCTCACTTGTTTCTATACTATTAATAGCCACATTGGTTGCTACCCTTTTATACCACCACCACCACCATCACAAACCACCACTAACCACCGCCAGCCGCCGGTTGTTCCCGACCAACCTCCCTACATCCGAGAAACCATGGCCACCAACTTTGTCACCAAATTTTTCCACAACAAGCTCTGAGTTTCTATATTTAGGTACCCTTCGTAGTCCTATAAACAACAAAACTACACATGAAACCAACACAACCAACGTGTCCTTGGAAGGTTTTCAAATGATGGGTTCACCGGAGTTACACCCGTTGCCGCCATTGCCACGAAAAAACTATCGTGACCCTCCAAATATGGAGAATATTTTTTATACTGACTCCCATAAATGAGGGTCAGGAAACGGTGGTGGCGGCGCCAGTATCAGTGCCGCCACCAACACCCCGCCATTGTTGGAGGGGGAGTTGAAACCGAAGCTGAAAGGCTTACATTGAGATAAAGTGAGGGGTTAAGTCCATTAAATAAAAACGAACTTACTAATTAATTTTTTTCGTTTTGGTAAGTTCGTTTTTATTTAATGGAGTTCTGATAAAGCAATGGTGTGGATCAGTTGAAATGTAGTTCTTTTAAGTGAGGTTTATTATCATTGTTATTCTTAATAATTATGAGTCTATTTTATTTACTTACATCCATGTTATGTGGACTTCATAATGCTATATTTAAGGTCATAATTTCAACATATAAGTTCATAAGAATAGTAGCATGCCTATATTTTTTCCAGTTTACATAAGCTCTTAAAATGGTTATATAAACCGACACAAACTAGCTACCTCTTAGATTATTTATGAAGTGCAAATTCATAGGTTTTGAACTTGCTTCTCGTGAAAATAAGCTTATTGCAACTACTATGTTTTGTTGAGTTAACAAAATTCATTGAAGGTTATGAAACATTAGTTTCAAGGTCAACTTGTGCTTTCATTATTTGTCAAACACATCAAAATTTTTCAGGTTGAGTTGCATACTAAGTTATTTAAGCATGCCAGCGTATGCTTATATTAAATAAGACCACACGTTATGATAACGCATGAAAGTAGCAAGATGTACTACGTAGTAGTGACCATCACACATGTAGTATGCCACGGTAAAAGGAACAAAATGGGGTTGGTTTGGTGGTGCCAACAAATGCTTTTTGTTGTGTGTGGTGCGCGTGTGCGCACTGTTGAGATGACATTGGTACGTGGGTATAGTGACCATTACATCCGGTCTAAGTAGTTTGAATTGAATAAGCGATTTCAAACATCTTCTTGATATGTAGGTTAATCTTGACATAGAAAACCATGCATAATGATTGAGGCCTTAGTTCATGCGTTAAGGACCTTGGTTCACACGTTATGTCTGTTAGCCTAGTCTTGTTACACCTCCTTTTCTTCACGCGGGTGCAAGTGGGTTGGTATGTTTATATTTAAGTGGCTTATGTTTTATGTGTTTGGTTTGATGATTACAGCTACGGGGTTGTTTGGTGAAAGAGTGAATGCATTATGCATAGATGGCGGTAGTGGGTATAGCGACCATTACTCCGGTACTGAGTTGTTCAAATTGAATAAGCGATTACAAACATCTTCTTAATATGTGGGTTAATCTTGACTTAGAAAACCATGCATAAGGCCTTAGTTCCCGCGTCAAGGGCCTTGGTTCACGTGAGTTAAGTCTGTTAGCAACCAATGAAAGAAAACAAAGGCCGGTTTTGTGTGTATATGAAGATGTTAACCATTACGAGAGTTCTGTGATTAGTCTGATGATGTAAATGGATGTTGATATCCCGCTCGAGCCACCACAAATCCACCAATATCACACCAACTTGTTACTTCTGGTCTAACTATAACCTCACTTTGTTCGATCTTGGTCAACAAATATTCTCGTTGCTACTTTTGTTAGTAAAGGACACTTTTCGTTATTTTTGTAGACTTGCAGTATGTACACCGTAAAGTCATGGATTGATTTTTTTATTTTTATTTTGGTATTAAGTCATATAATAGCAACGAACTTTTTTTATTGTTTCGCTTTGGTATGTATACTAATTAAAAGATGTGCAATAGCAAACGAACTTTTATAAGTGTTCCAATTTGCACATCTCGGACTCTAACACACTGAGTTTTGGTCGGTTTTGTGGTATGACTTGTGAGGGCTGGATAATTTGATAAATCAGTTTGTTCGTTAGTACCAAATGAACGAAAGAGTTATAAATGTGGTAGGGTACATAATCGTCATATATAGTCTCTTGATATCGTCTCTCGAAATGTTGAGGGCTCGCATCACCAATGTTGTACAAGGGTTGCCTCATTTCTTAGTCACATGGATTGCAATGGACATCCAGATCAGTTTAAATGGAACTTTATGCATGATTGAATAGTACAATGGTAAGAACTAAGAATGGAAAGGACCAAACTCATATGTGATCGATCAATAGAGACTTTACATGAGGCCACACCTAAATTCTTGTTGGTCACATGTGACTGCAAAATTAATACGGCATCATACAATAGGGGTTAGCTAAGTTCCGCTAGAGCGGTGAGACATGTATGGGTTGAAATGAACACCCGCGGCAAAATGGCCTGGTTACTCAAAATATGGTAGCCTGAAATATAGTCAGTGTTAATTTTTGATTTTTTAAGTTATTATTGATGACATCTATCACATATTCTAAAAAAGCTCTCCAATGTTGCTTGGTAAATTGAAATTGAGAACGATGATGTAAATGTGGGTTGGACTATGAGTTGGTTCATTTCGGTTGGGTCTGTCTGAGATAGCAATATCTTGCTTGCCCGTTCCAAGTTGAGAGTTGAGCCATGCTTTCTGAGCGAAAGCTCGAGTCACATGGTCTGCGTTAGGCTGGTTTCACAGAGCTGGTCCTTCTCAATAGAACACCCACTTTTTTTTCTCTATAGTCTTTTTCATCACTGTCGATAGCATGTTGAGAGGCTTATTCTGAAAATGAATTCAGGAACATATCCTTTTGATCGTTAGGACAAGGTCGTCTCGCTTGGAAAGGTCTTAGTTGGAGCTAAACCATCCTTGGCCAAATATTAGACATGTTGATCCTAAATGCTCTTTGTACACCCATCATTTGTGGAGGATGGTCTAAGATTTTATCCATCAAGGAATAACCGAACCGTCGATTGAGAAAATTACTAGAGTTGATCCTTCTATGGATTTTTGGTTAAGTTGTACGATTGAAGTGCATTTATAAAAAGTTTTGAAACTTTAGCCAAATATTTAAGGGAAAAATGTCTAAAAATACATTCAACTTGCCACTTATTACTATTGTATGCTACGAACTTTTTTTTTCCTATTGTATGCACAAACTTTCTTAATCACCCTATTGTAACAATATTACGGGTTTTTATTCTATTAATTACACCGTAATTAGTGTGATTAAGTATTGCCACGTCATCAAAAACCCGTAATATTGTTACAATAGGGTGATTAAGAAAGTTTGTGCATACAATAGGAAAAAAAAAAAGTTCATAGCATACAATAGTAATAAGTGACAAGTTGAATGTATTTTTAGACATTTTTCCCAATATTTAATCTTACTATCATTAAATGTTAAAATTTGCATGCATATAAATGATCTTGAAACATATTAAATAAGTAACAAGTTTTGTGTTATAAGCTTTATAACAACCATTGACTACCATTTGATGTATTTCGGTTACAACTTTAACCTCTACGGGCGGAGATATGAGGGGGGCACGTGCCCCCTTTTGAAAAAATTATAGCGTAAATTTTCTAAAATATTTGGCTTTTTTCTGTAATTTGCCTCCCTATGAACCAATTTATAGTGTAGTTTCTAAAATTTATCAATTTGTGCCCCTCGAGCAAAACTTTCTGGCTCCGCCCGTGCCTCTACTACTAATGTGTTTGAATTTATATGAAATTTATTTTTGTTTACGAGTATTTTAATGGGTTGTCATAGTGTTGAAACCCGGTCAAACCAGTTGAAACCCTGTCAAACCTGTTGAAACCCGGTCAAACCCGTTCGAGATTGAACCTGGTCAAACCCGTTGAAAACCGGTCAAAACCGGAAAAATGGAAATCCAAATTCTTGAACGGTTTGTCAGGTTTTTAGAGATCGTGTGTATGCGTAATTTTGTGTTTCAAAAAAGACAAAGAACATGTGTGTGTTTTTTTGCAGATGTATGTGTGTGTTTGAGGTTGACAAGAGCCGAAGTGTTTCCTAGGTTCAGTGAACTGCAACACTTTGGCTCGTATGATGATGAAGGCAACTTGATCACGGCCTGTAAACCGTTCCTGATCCGTGTGTTTTGTTTGTCAATTGCAATGATAGGCACCTGATCGACCGTTTGTATAACTTTGCTCAGATTGAAATGGTAAAATGCCATTTTGAGTTTCAAAAATGGTGGATGCTGGTTCCATGTAATAACGGAACAATACCATCCTCCAGATTTTGCTTAAAAATCACTCGTCTTCCACCCGACCGATACATTTGAGAATTTTGAAAACTTTTATACAATGATTCAAACTCAGTTTTCCTATTTTTTTTTTCAATAATCATGCATTCATCCTATATACTTGGTCTTCTTATTCTTCAATTTGGAACCAAATAGGGACACAGGGTTGGGACCGTTCAGTTTAGCATCCATGGAGCTGGTGTCATACTCGTTACTNAACTGCAACACTTTGGCTCGTATGATGATGAAGGCAACTTGATCACGGCCTGTAAACCGTTCCTGATCCGTGTGTTTTGTTTGTCAATTGCAATGATAGGCACCTGATCGACCGTTTGTATAACTTTGCTCAGATTGAAATGGTAAAATGCCATTTTGAGTTTCAAAAATGGTGGATGCTGGTTCCATGTAATAACGGAACAATACCATCCTCCAGATTTTGCTTAAAAATCACTCGTCTTCCACCCGACCGATACATTTGAGAATTTTGAAAACTTTTATACAATGATTCAAACTCAGTTTTCCTATTTTTTTTTTCAATAATCATGCATTCATCCTATATACTTGGTCTTCTTATTCTTCAATTTGGAACCAAATAGGGACACAGGGTTGGGACCGTTCAGTTTAGCATCCATGGAGCTGGTGTCATACTCGTTACTAGTGGTCCGTGCATATAGTTGAAGGGTAGGAGATGGGATGAATCACAAACAAACTTACTCTCATAAACAGTTACAGAGGCGTTTTTGTTTTCATTTTGAGGCTACTTAAATCATTGCATACTAGTCACTAACGTCGTTTTTGGTAAAAGTAGTTGTAGCGTTTTTGGTAAAAGTAGTTGGAGCAGCAGAACTCCAGAAATACACATGCATATTAACTTCACTACTGGTGGTAGGCAGCGATCCAAGGCAACTAGTATTTTCCGGTAATCTGGCCGCTAACACCACTAGTTTAAACTTTAAACAATCTATGAAAGTAAACCTAACTCTAATACAGTAATATACAAGAACTAAAACATCTACTAGAATATTTTTTCAACTAAAGAAGTGTACAAGTAGCCAATTTATGGATATAAATACATTAATTTATCATCATAAGATCTTGGCCAGAAAGTAAAACCGGTCCAAGATCTTCGACCCAAAAAGTTATACAAATGGTCAAGCGCCTTTATTTGCGACTGACCAACAAAACAAACTGCGTGAAACCGGTTTGGCTATACTTAAGCCGTCTTCAGTCTTCACTATCAAAAAGAGCTAAAGCCTCGTCGTCCATTGAAACTAGGAAACACAGAAGGATTACTTTGACTCCCAACTGTAGTTCTCTCATTAATCTTTCCAACTTCCTTACACACCCGATCAAGAACCAACAAAAAGTCACGAACCACTATGAATATCCACATCGGTTGGTTTTCTTCTTCCATAGTCAAGGTCCCGTGAAAGTATTCAGTAATATCTTTCACCATTAGAATCGACACTCTTTCTTCATCTTCAGTCTTAGCTATATCATCCTCGGCTTTCCTTAAAAACATATTCATAGAGTCCAAAAATCTATCATTCGTACCACTTGGTTCATTTAAAGCCACCACATCATGAATCTTGGTTAAGCCCATGGCTAACTTTCTTACTTCCTTGGAAAGCACATTATAGTCAATAGTTGCAGCCTTTTTAACACTCGAGAGTTCACCACCCAGGCTTGACACAACTTGAAGACCACGTTTTCTCGATTCAACCTCGTCATATAGTTCAAATTGTTGATTAAAACCTGAAAGATTACCTTCTGCTTTTGCGATTTCATGTACAACAAAATGTAAAAGTGTTGTTTTCCCATCCGTGCCTTTTATGTCTATAAGCTTCAGGAGGGTATCGAGCTTAAAGGCGCGAGCATCCCCACGGTTTGTTCCTATGTTCATTCGATTCCCTGCCATGAGAACCGCTTCTAGCAGCCTTATAAACATCCTGCTGTTCTTAAGTTGTCGACAAGCTGACTGTGGATTCAAGAAACGAACAAAAATTTCAACACATTTCGGATTGTTTTAATGGGTCATAACATGTTTTTCGGTATAGTCTGAAAAATGTGGGGGGTCAGAGATTGATATAACTTTTCAAATATATTTTGGGGCCCCTTCAACCAATGTTTCACTTTTATCTAATTTTGTTGGATTTAGCCATTTAAAACAGTATGCTAAAAACCAAAATCAATGCAAAAGGTGTTATAAACTATACCTTGATTGTTTCGAAAGACGCTTTTAGGTACTCGACCTCAGTATCAAAATTTGATATGTAAAGCATAGCATCCACTCTCTTGAATGCAAAGGGTATATCAATAACTGCTTTAAGAAACTTTTCAGCCGGATCAAGCTCAACGGGCGATGTGCCATTCAACTCCTTTAGTCGAATCTCTTCGTCCACAGTAGGAGTCATCTTTAATAAGCTTCCAAGTAGCTCCGAACCTAACGTATCAACATTACCTGAAATTTCACATTTTATGTCAATAGAGTAATAGATAACATCATGTGTAAGTAAAAATGGTTTGATAGTACCTTGAAGAATAGATTCACAAACTTCATCAATGGTCAAGTTAAATGCTCTTAAAAGTATTGCTATGTTTCTCGATTTGTGTGGGTCAAGGACTCGTATCTTTTGGTTCATATTTGCAGCCACAGGTTGAGCCATTGGTTGATTGGTTCTATGGTTTGGTGCCGGTTTTGATGAGTTCACGGTGAACAATGTCTCCATCATTTCTTCGTTCACCCTACATGTTTTACACAATTAGATGTAGAAATTTGAAGGAACTAACGACATAGTGAAAAAAATTTAACATGTTATAGTAACCAGTTTATTACTTTATTCCTGCTATAAACAATTACTTGCTATGTAACTCATTTAAACATCTTTGGATTTGCAAGTCACTAAAATATATATCAAGTACTAGTTGTGAGCAATGTTGCAAAAATCGTGAATCGGTACTGAGGCGGTCCATGGCCGAGTAGCGATTTTTAACCGATTAATCGGCCGATTACCTTGTAATAGCCGATTAATCGGCCGATTACCTTGTAAAACTCACCAAGTTCCATGGCCGAGTAGCGATTAATCGCCGATTAATCGGCCGAGTTGGCCGATTTTTGCAACACTGGTTGTGAGTGTATCTAAGGTTTCTGTTCTCTACACTATTATTAATTTTAGGGTTTTGCTAACGACGGACTGTGGTAAATAGAGTATATTTTATACCACAACTAGTTGTAAGAAAATGATTCTTCCGATCAAAATCAAATGTTGATCATGTATCCATGTTATTCGGTATTGTGTCCACTTTTATCGGAATTTTCATCCAATAAAAATAATTCATAAAGCCTAAAAGGCATTCACAAAGGGGGTTTTTTTGATTGAGAATGTCTAAAGTTTAGATGAACATGACCGGTCATGTTCCCTCACAAACAAAAGAAAGACCGGGCCGGGTCTCGCAGTAGACCTCATAGTTTTGTATGCGAGGGAACATGACCCGTCATATTCATTCTAACTTGAGAGAATCCTAAACTTTTTTTTTTTTTTTTTTTTTTTTTTTTTTTTTAATCATAGGTCATAGATAGAGGTTATTTTCTATTTTTTTTTCTTTTTCAATCTTAACTTGATTTCAACATGTGTCATGTGTTATTAACTTATTACTGTATTAGAAGGATAAGTAAAACTGTAGACTAAAAGGATATGATGACATTATTTTAAGGGTTGGGTTATAATGACCCTCCCTATTTGGTTATATTAACCTTCTCCTAATATAATAGGGTGTCATTTTGAACAAACAAATTATTAACCTTCTCACATCGACACAACTAAGCAAACGTATAATGTATGATTATTTTTAACAAACAAATTATTTACATATTTACATAACTAAGCAAACGTATGATTATTTACTACTGAATAAGGACATGCATTATAAGGTTGCCCACAAGTACCTCCTTTCTAGGATTTCCGTTCTATAATTAATCCTCTCTCACATCGACACAAGAAAGGATTTTTTCGTCCCACCTTACCAAAAATTTGCATAATAATTTACAACATCAATCAATAATGTTATTATTAATTTAAATAAATTTTCAATCATTTACTATATAATAAAAATAGTAATCAATTATTTACAACATAAATCAGTAATCATTCACTATGTTTTGTCGGTATAATTATTTACAACATAAATCAGTAATCATTTACAATGTTTTGTCTGTATAATTATTTACAACTAGTTTAGTCGATCGGAATATAATGTTTCCCATTGGGACGCATCTTGGGCTCTGTGCCTCCTCCATTGTGGGTGGAGATGCGGAAGTGAAGAATCTCCGTCTAGCGTCAGACAAAATGTAGTGACCACAATCGTCTGGCCCCACACGGGCTATCACAAAGGGGTCAGTTCTTTGTGAGAAGTTTGGACCGAAAACAAGTATTCCAACCCCGCCGAGATATAAATACAACAGGTCGGTTAACCAGTGTTGCAATAACCAACCCCGTGTCTGGCATAATCATATAGCGATCTCGCGGTGCAGCTCCATTTCCGAACCAGTTTAATGAATAGCAAATTCCGTTAAATCCAGCTTGGAATCACATACCTATGTAAACCTCCCTATGTAGGTCTAACTCTTGCAATAACATCTCTCTAACTTCGCGCCACCTATTTTGGTCTTCACAAATATCGTGAGCAACGCACCGAAACCCACAATTTCCATCACCTACCACATTATATATACTTGATATGTATGGATGGAAAATCAGTGGAAGCTGCTCTATAAAATATTCGCTTTCTACATTTCCAACGTACCAACCGTGTCTTATTCTTTGTTGAACACTAGGACCCGTGTAAGAACTATGTCTTGCATGTTTTTTGTTGAAGTTTGGGACTTGTGTAGATCTTGAAGTTGTGCTTCTTCGATGATATACGGTTGGTACTTCATTCAAGTCCGGGACTTTTGTAGCCGTACCCTTTGCGATCGGACGTCCACGGGTATTTTTCTGAATCGCAGGTTCACGATGTCAATAGATTCAGGCTGATATATCTCTCTCAACTTCGTTATCATATTTTTCTTGACAAACGACGTTGCTTTGCTAAAAACATTCTTGAATTGTCGCATATAATGTTGAAACGAAGTATCATCATCATCATTAGGTTCGCTGGAAGAGCCATCTTTAGGCGGTGGCCAATTGATAATAGGCCACAGAACAGATAGGGTTCTACAAAAAATTTGAATTTCATCCAGTGGAATGGGCCGTCCTGAAATCATTAAAAGTGACTTATATAAATTACTGATATTAATGAGGAAAACAACTTGATAGTTACAAATTTACTATACTAACCATGATATATATAGTATTGCATCTTGTGAAAGCATGGTAGTCCGTAAATTGTCCGCAACTTATGGCTACAGTATTCTACGTTGATTGACAGGTGGAGTTCTTTTAACATAAGTTTAAAAGCATGTTTGGAAACTTTATACCACAATTCTTGAAATAGCAGTATATTACAATTATTTAGTTTCTCGTTTATGCTTCTATTAAAACTCTCTTTTATCGCATTTTCTTGCGCAATAAGAATCTTAGCGATCGAACTCAACAACCTGTCTAAGTTGGACTGTATGCCGCCCAAATATAATTTCAACAACGCGTGGTGACTATCTGCACGTCGTTTTCTGGCCGTAGGAGCGATATCGATCAGTAATATACGAGACAAACATGTGAGTAATCTCGTAGCCAGTTATTCAGATACTCAGCGACATCTGAAAAAAAACAATGAATTAATAAAAGGTCATTCGAATGCTTATTTGTTAAATAATAAAAAACAATGAATTAATAATTATGTACCCGTATGGTTGACCAATCGCTGTTGTAGGCGTTCATAATGTTGCTCGAATATTTCGAATGTCGGAGCTTTAACCATTCAATCCTATCTCCTTTTAATGGACTCATACTCATCTAACCCATTGTATCTATTTCTGCAATACTGAAGCAGATTTTGCTCTATATGCCATCGACAGAGTAATTTGTGAGCGTTAGGAAATTCTGCTCCGCATTCCCCAACCGACGCTAAATCTCTGTCAGTGACGAAAACACGTGAGTAATATCTTTCGTCTATCACATCCTTCACACGTTGCAATACCCATTGAAAATTATGCCCATTTTCACTGTTTAAAAAGCTATACGCCATTGAAAATGTTTTATTTGTTGAAGTTACTCCAACAACGGCAATTTAAACATCTCGGTATTGTATGTGGAGTCCATCAACATGATTTCAAGGAATGTACACCATAGAGCATACGACGTAGGGTGCACAAAAAATAGCTCCTCAACCTCGTTATGCTCATTTACCCACGGGTAATATGTATACCCTGAATCCATCAAATGCGAGTAAAGGACTTGAATTGGAGATCTATCACCTACTCTGTCTCTCCGGATCTTATTTTGTGCGTTATATATAGTTCTAACGCTAGACACGTTATCCGGATTACGACCCTGTATTGTCGAAAGTATATTACGTGGTCGTACGCTATAATTTGTCAATTCTTTGACTGAACCGAACTCATCATCTTTTAGTCGCATTGCATATGGCAAATCATGCAACGACTCTAGCAAATCATGATTATGGCTATCAACCTTCACCTCAAAATCCAATAATTTGTGTTTGATGATATTTCGCAACTAATCTGAATGGACAATTGGTTTTAGATATTTTGGTTTTTCATTTTCCACTACCTTAAGGTTCATAATTCCCACCCTTTGAACACCTATAATTGAAAGATATGTTGTTTAATTGAGCAGATGTACGAAGTCAATTATAAGTGTTCAATGCGTGGGAATTATGAACCTCAAGGTAGTGGAAAACGGAAAACCAAAACATCTAAAACCAATTGTCCATTCAGATTAGTTTCGAAATATCATCAAACACAAAATTTTTGGATTTTGAGGGTAAAGGTTGATAGTCATAATCATGATTTGCTAGAGTCGTTGCATGGTTTGCCATATGCAATGCGATTAAAGGATGATGAGTTTGGTTTGGTCAAAGAATTGACAGATTATAGCGTACGACCACGTAATATACTTTCGACAATACAGGGTCGTAATCCGGATAACGTGTCTAGCGTTAGAACTATATATAACGCACAAAATAAGATCCGAAGAGTCAGAGTAGGTGATAGAACTCCAATTCAAGTCCTTTACTGGCATTTGATTTATTCATGGTATACATATTACCGAGGGTAAATGAGCATAACGAGCTTGAGGAGCTATTTTTTGTGCACCCCACGTCATATGCTCTATAGTGTACATTCCCTGAAATCATGCTGATGGACTCCACATACAATACCACGATGTTTGAATTGCCGTTGTTGGAAATTGTTGGAGTAACTTCAACAAATAAAACATTTTTAATGGCGTTTAGCTTTTTAACAGTGAAAAAAGGCATAATTTTCAATGGCTATTGCAACGTGTGAAGGATGTGATAGATGAAAGATATTACCCACGTGTTATCGTCACAGACAGAGATTTAGCGTTGGCTGGGGCATGTAGAGCAGAATTTCCTAACGCTCGCAAATTACTCTGTCGATGGCATATAGAGCAAAATCTGCTTCATTATTGCAGAAATAGATGCAGTGGGTTAAATGAGTATGAGTCCATTAAAAGGAGATGAGATTGGATGGTTAAAGCTCCGACATTCGAAATGTTCGAGCAACATTATGAACGCCTACAACAGCGATTGGTCAACCATGCGGGTACATAATTATTAATTCGTTGTTTTTTATTATTTAATAAATAAGCACCTGAATGACCTTTTATTAATTCATTGTTTTTTTCAGATATCGCTGAGTATCTGAATAACTGACTACGAGATTACTCATACATGTTTGTCTCGTATATTACCGACCGGTATCGCTCCTACGGCCAGACAACAACGTGCAGAGTTGAGAGTCACCACCCATTGTTGAAATTATATTTGGGCGGCACACAGTCCAACTTAGATAGATTGTTGAGTTCGATCGATAAGATTCTCATTGCGCAAGAAAATGCGATAAAAGAGAGTTTTAATAGAAGCATCAACGAGAAACTAAATAATTGTAATATACCACTATTTCAAGAATTGTGGTGTAAAGTTTCCAAACATGCTTTCAAACTCATGTTCAAAGAACTCCACCTGTCGATCAACGTAGAAGACTGTAGCCATAAGTTGCGGACAATTTACGAACTACCATGCTTTCACGAGATGCATCACTATCTATATCATGGTAAACTATCAAGTTATTTTCCCCATTAATATCCGTAATTTATATAAGTTACTTTTAATGATTTCAGGATGCCCAGGATGCCCCATTCCACTGGATGAAATTCAAATTTTTTGGAGAACCCTATCTGTTCCGTGGCCTATTATCAATAGGCCACCGCCTAAAGATGGCTCTTCCAGCGAACCTAATGATGATGATGATACTTCGTTTCAACATTATATGCGACAATTCAAGAATGTTTTTAGCAAAGCAACGTCGTTTGTCAAGAAAAATATGATAACGAAGTTGAGAGAGATATATCAGCCTGAATCTATTGACATCGTGAACCTGCGATTCAGAAAAATACCCATGGACGTCCGATCGCAAAGGGCACGGCTATAAAAGTCCCGGACTTGAATGAAGTACCAACCGTATATCATCGAAGAAGCACAACTTCAAGATCTACACAAGTCCCAAACTTCAACAAAAAACATGCAAGACATAGTTCTTACACGGGTCCTAGTGTTCAACAAAGAATAAGACACGGTTGGTACGTTGGAAATGTAGAAAGCGAATATTTTATAGAGCAGCTTCCACTGATTTTCCATCCATACATATCAAGTATATATAATGTGGTAGGTGATGGAAATTGTGGGTTTCGGTGCGTTGCTCACGATATTTGTGAAGACCAAAATAGGTGGCGCGAAGTTAGAGAGATGTTATTGCAAGAGTTAGACCTACATAGGGAGGTTTACATAGGTATGTGATTGCAAGCTGGCTTTAACGGAATTTGCTATTCATTAAACTGGTTCGGAAATGGAGCTGCACCGCGAGATCGCTATATGATTATGCCAGACACGGGGTTGGTTATTGCAACACTGGTTAACCGACCTGTTGTATTTATATCTCGGCGGGGTTGGAATACTTGTTTTCGGTCCAAACTTCTCACAAAGAACTGACCCCTTTGTGATAGCCCGTGTGGATCCAGACGATTGTGGTCAATACATTTTGTCTGACGCTAGACGGAGATTCTTCACTTCCGCATCTCCACCCACATTGGAGGAGGCACAGAGCCCAATATGCGTCCCAATGAGAAACATTATATTCCGATCGACTAAACTAGTTGTAAATAATTATACAGACAAAACATTGTAAATGATTACTGATTTATGTTGTAAATAATTATACCGACAAAACATAGTGAATGATTACTGATTTATGTTGTAAATAATTGATTACTATTTTTATTATATAGTAAATGATTGAAAATTTATTTAAATTAATAATAACATTATTGATTGATGTTGTAAATTATTATGCAAATTATTTAGTCAGGTGGGACGAATAAATCCTTTCTTGTGTCGATGTGAGAGAGGATTAATTATAGAACGGAAATCCTGGAAAGAATGTACTCGTGGGCAACCGTATTATGCATGTCATTATTCAGTGGTAAATAATCATACGTTTGCTTAGTTATGTAAATATGTAAATAATTTGTTTGTTAAAATACATTTCTTATAATTTTCTTAACATGTAACAGCCAGGTACAAAGGACTATGGGTGTCGATACTTCATGTGGAAAGATGAATTTCAAAGGAGGTACTTTAATGAAGCCTCTTCTTCAACGCAGTGCTCAAACTGCGTTGCGAAAGATAATAAGATTGACGATTTTGAAGCAAGAAACAAGTTGTTGATGACAATAATAAAGACGCTGGAGATGGAGTTAGAATTGGCAAGGAATCCTGAGGATCACGCTTGTCAGTCGGGTGCAAGACTTCATGATCTTTTAAATGAAATGAATAATCTCCATATGTTGTACATGTTGTTGTTTTTAAATAATGTGTTAACATTGTTGTTTAATTTAATAATAACAGTTGTTGTTGTAGTTATTTAATGTGATAATATTTAACGTGCTATTCTTGTTGTTGTTAATTAAATAAAAACATATTACACGTTATTATTCAATTAAACATTATACAAAACATTATACAAACAAAATAAATTACTGTAAAAAAAATATATAAATAAAATAAAAAAAATACAAGGAGGGTCATTTTAACCCAACCCCTATTTTTCTTTACCAACAGGAAATATATAGCATATCTATAAATCTGACAAGAATCTATTACTTTTAACTGTTTGCATGCTGCAAAAACATTTCACATAATTGACCATTTGACTGAAACCCAAAAAATAATGGAGTCACCTTATTGCATCAGTACTACTGTCCCGTGACCTATGGACCATAGTAACTTGTTATCATGATAAATGAACATAGCTCAAGTTTTATGAATAACAATTACTAGCGGATTTCAACCTTCTACGACACTAAAAACCCGGTTTTTGTGCTCGGCTCTGTTCGTTTACACCCCTAATAGATAGTACTACTAGTATAGAGTTTAATAAAAGTGGACACTTACGTTAAAACAAACTAAAATAATGGTGTTTCAGTTAGCTCATATAATCTGCTTGTAACCATTTGTAAAGGGTGTTTGTTTCGGCTTATATAGCTGGCTTATGGCTTATTTAGTTTTGGGCTTATGTTTCGTAAGCTCACTTTTCGTGACTTATTTGGTTTTCAGCTTATATAAGCTTATATAAGCCTAAAAGTTTCAAAATAAGCCACAAAAAGTGAGCTTATAAAACATAAGCCAAAAACCAAATAAGCCATAAGCCAGCTATATAAGCCGAAACAAACACCCCTTAAATGTTGAAAAGCTCATAAACTTATTTTGTTCGGCTTATGAGGTTATCAAGTTGTCCTTACGGAGCCCTAAAGTAAGCCATAAGCTTAATTTTAAGCTGAGTTTCATAAGCTCATCAGCCGAAAAAACTAAGCTTATGAACTTTTCCAACTCTACATAAGCTAATAATCTCGGTAAATAAGCTAACACTCACCGAAAACTCGATCTAAACTTGAACTGATCCCACACCATAGCTTTATCAGAACTCCCTCTAACTTTATCCCAATGCAACCCTTTCAGCTTCACCCCACTCCCACCACCAGCAGCCGCCACCGCCGCCGCCGGCGGTGGCGGCGCCGCCACCACAACCTTCTCCTTAACCTCACCTAAAAAACCCTCCTCCACATTCCCATGAACTTTTCTCACCAATGGCGGCAAAGGGTGCAACTCAGGTGACCCCATGATGTCATTTGTGGTGTTTGCATGGTTGTGCATGGGACTAAAAAGGGTGCCAAGGTAAAGAAACTCAGTGCTTGGAGTTGAGGAATTTGGCGGGAGAGATGGTGGCTTGTCTGAGGTGGGGTGGTTGGGTGGTAAGAGGTTGTTGTCGTCTTTGTTAGTTTTAACGGATATAATTAATGAATATGTCCGGACTCGAACTCGAGACTTCGGGATTGCACACTTTACGTATGAGTTTCAATTAATAATAATTATTGTATTAGTTACGAATAATTATTAAATTCACGAAATAAGCACTTAACGGTACCNAACTTCAAATCAAGATAATAACAATCAACTTAACATATCATTGAAAATTGTTGACCATTACAAAATAAAAACACCAACTAGTGATGCAGTTAACATTGCAAACATCACTTAGCAGTTTACAAGTAAACTATAATCACAAACAACAACCAACTACAAATCAAACAAATCTTCAGTCTTCGGTTTGCAATTGACATTGTGTTCAAACGTGCTTCTAGTGCATTTCTTGCTGTCAACAATCCAGGGATAATAGCCCTAGCTCTTGCACACATGGGAGGATCAAACCATAGGAAAAAACCACAATTTGTCACCTAAAACCATAAGAAAAAAGAGCATAAATTATGTTAACACTTTCAAACATAACAATCAATTAACACAAACTAAACTTACAATCTGAGCACACGACCAAAACCTACGCCCAGGGTTAGTGTGAGTCCAAGAAGTACGCATAACGGCTTGATTGCCACAAAAACAATTAACCATTGCTATGAATTTGTTGAATTTGATGGGTTTTAGAAATTTGTTTGGAATTAGGTTTTATAAGATTTTGAATTTGGGGGAAAAAGCAAATACTCGGTCTTAAATAAATAGGCAAAAGGGACCACAATGCAAAAAGACAAAAATACCCTCTAAAAGTTAGCATCTAACTGAGAGGGACTAACGGGTGTTAGTCGCAGGGACCAAAATGATCCCAAAAGTATAAGTATAGGGAGGCCGCCTGCATTTATTGAAGACCAGGGACGTTTTATGCAATTTTTTCAAACCACAGGGACGATTTTTGCAATTTACTCGTGTAAGCATGATTAGAGTAGCAAAAAATTGTTATTGTTTTAGCCTTTTTTTATATCTCAAAACCTATTATTTAACTCAAAAGCACTCTCTTTACATCACTAAAGTTATAAGACACTCACGAACCTCACACCTAAACCCCAAAAAAAAAATAATAAATAAATAGTTTAGCTGATAAAATTTGGCATCATACCTTATAACTTGAGATCTGATATAATATCATATCAGATCGTATTATAAGGCTATAACACGCCCAATAAGTTGGGTACAAAGTGCTTCTAATATTGATAAATATATGATGAAGTAATCAAAAGAATCTATCACTTTAATTATACTCATGTGTGCATGTAAAATAAATTTTAACATGGTAGCCTTGTTTGGCTAGGAGTCAAGGAAGACACATTTTCACCTTATACCTCAGTGTCACCTCAGCTTTCTCTCTCATCTCTCTTTTTTCTCATACTCACTCACCTATTTGTGATCAAGGTCACCTTACTCTCACCTTAAATTATAGTATTAACCAAATATACCCCCACTAAATGCCTTACATACACTCACAAACAAAATAAAAAACTATATATTTGCAAACTCACACTAGGTGAACCGGTCACCTTTTCTTCTCTCGAATACCACAACTCCCGCGTGAATCTTGGTCTTGGGGGCAAGGGAGGTCACGTGTGAATGGACAAACTAGGTGACTAAATCACCCATTTGCCGCCCAGTCTTAGGGACTTTAGGATTCATTAGTGAGAAATCATTTTTTTTCCTTACATGTGAGATGCTTTGTCGATTTCATGAGAGAAACTTTGAGAATATAACCACACTATTTAAACAGCTGTTAGTTTAAATGGACATTATCTACAACGTGCCACTCAGGGGCAGACCTATTAGTGGGTTTGGGGTGGCGGCGCCCCCTATGGCTAGCCGAAAAAGAAAGATTTTAATGTAATTTTTTTGTAATTTTGACCTTTTTTCGAAATTGCCCCCCACCTATATACTAAAATCCAACATTCAACACTCTCGAACTTTATAAATCATTCATCTCCTAGTAACAATACTCGATTTATCATTTCGATCATACTTTTTTTCTTCCGCATTTTGTTGTTATTGTCAAAATAAATAAATAAATAAAAATAGCCTCCCACATCTTATTTTTCTAGTTCCGCTACTAGTGCCACAAAGTCAATAGATGTTTTAGTATTGTCTTCAATATATCATCAGTATATAAACCAGTCGACATTGTTGATCATCAATATTGTGATAAAGTGATTAACATGGTACCTAGTAGTAGTAAGTATTATCTGTCATGACCAACTAGTTACACACTTTTATTAACGTGTAGTATGCATTTCGTGCCCAAACATCTTTAGTGATTGGCATGCCTAATTGGCATGCCTAATTTTATGCCTAACAAACATCACCATACACTTGGCAAGATCAATGGTAAGTTTGAGGAGAGAGAAATTATGGAATCCATGTGTCAAATAATGAATGGATTAGGCACAAAAGTAGGCACATGAGTTAGGCATCTAAATCATTTTCCTTTTGTAATTTGTTGGGTTGGAGGTAGCTCAAATTTTAAATGTAGGAAAACACCATCTCAACTGTATGTTCTCTATACTATTATTGGAAAGAAAATGAAACACGCATGTTAAATTGATATAGAAAAACTTTTGAAAGTGAAAGGAATGAATGGAAATTTGTAAAGGAGATGTTCTCTATTAAAAAGGGGTGGGAAAAGCTAACCCCGTGTAATAAACTATCTATTAATACTTTTACAGTAGTAAGTAAGGCTATGCACAATCGAGGTCTAGTTCTACGGTCGCTTGATCGGTCGAGTTTGGTCGGCCCATTGTGGGTGTTCGGTCGTGCTCGGTCGCTAGACGAAAAAACGCAACACTCGGACAAATTCGACCGAGTCCTTTACTCACAAACAAACAAAAAACTCCACCTTTTGGCTAAAAATTCGAACGTTGAGCTAAAAGAATTTTATTTATTTATTATTTTTTTTAAATTACAACTTTTACAACATTATAAATATCAACCTCAACACACAATTTCAAACATAATTCAAAAAACTTCTCATCAATATTCATCATGTCAAGCAAAAAAAAGTCCCAATTCAAAAGCCCCACGATCCCGAATACCACAAAATGTCCCGAATTGAATTTCTCGCCAGATCCGAATTTTTTATTAACCGATGTTTAACATCACCACCAAATCAACGTATTCGCTTTCGTTCACCCGATTTTGAATATCAAACACGACTACCACAACCACCACAAAATCAAAACGCATTTTACCTTAATCGTCCATTTAACCCACCATATCGTCCTAATACCGATTTTCACTAATCACCAAGTGGGTCGTCGTATTATCCTACCATGGATTTTTCGATGTCTTCCCAACCGAATCAAGAGTTTTTCCCCGCTTGAGGGTGTTAATCTTGATATGGATTTGGAGGAGTTAATGCAAGACAATCCGACTCAACATAATGCGAGTCAACATTATCTGAGTCAAGATGTTTTAATAGGGCAAGGTTCGGGTCATGGTTCGCACTACGGTTCGTTTCAAGGTTTCATTCCGGTTGAAGACGATGACGGTGTCGAAGAGACGTCACCCATCAAACCAAAGAAGCCTTCGAGACGTGCTGCAAAGGCTAAGGGCAAGAATGCCACAACCCAAGAGCCAAAGCCCAACCCACGGACAAAGGCAGGAGAGGTCGCGCTGTGTAAAGCTTGGACTCATGTGTCGGAAAATTTTGAAAGAGGAAACACTATCAACAGGTCGGGGTTTTGGGATGAGGTGATACAATACTTTAAAAATGAAACTGGTTTAAACAGAACGTCCGACTCGCTCGTGACCAAATGAAAGAATAGGGTTTGTTGTAGGGTTGGTGCATTTTGTGTAATTATGGAGAATATCGAGCAGAATCACGAAAGTGGTGTGAATGACCTGGATGCGTACCAAAAAGCTTGTAAAGAATACCAATTGATTTACAATCATGAGTTTACATTGGAGGAGTGTTGGAAAGTTTTGAAGGATCATGTAGCTTGGAAGGATATTAAGATGCCTTGTTTCTACAATAACATAAGGGGTAGGAAGAAATCCAAGACTTCGGAAACCACCTTGGGGTCAACAAAAGGTGGTTTGAATTTGCATAACGTGGATGATTCTGAGGAGGAAGAGACTCGAGAATCACGACCAATTGGGCGTGACGCATCCAAGAAGAAATCATCCGCCTCCTTTCGTGAGCCACCTTCATCATTTGTTAGTTCGTTAGCCGAGAGTACTTCAACTTCAAGTTGACAAAATCGGTGAAAAAAAAGGAGATCACTTAAGTCGACAAAATTGGCGAAAAAAAAGAGATCACAGAGGACTACATAAAGCTGAGGAAACAAGAGATGGAGATGGAAGAGGCAAAAAGTCGGCGACAAGAGAAGTTGGAAATGCAGAAAATTAAGCTCCAACTTCGGCAAATTGAATTGATGAAAAAAGCGAAACGGGACCAAGACGTAATTTTCTACAATTCAACAATCGACCCAAATTTGCCCTCACGACAACAACGTGAACTTATGGTTATGAAGGCACCAATCCAGAAAATGTATAACTTAGATTACTAGTTTACATTTTTAGTTGTCTTTGTAATGTTTTTATTATTATTCCAAGTATTGTATGTTTAAGCTTTATTATTAATGAAGTTTAAATTTGTTATTTAAAAAAATTTAATTGTAAAAAAAAAAATCAAAGGTCGCTGATGTGTATACTTGGGCGTCTGAAAGTCGATGGAGAAAGAAACCTGTTATGCGGGCAAAATCAAGATCGTTCGTGATCACCGTTGTAGCATAATAATAATAATAATAATAATAATAATAATACCGCCCAATCGCCCATAGTAAATAACAAAAACATCTGACATCAATAGTGAATAGTAACCAGGAGGCATTTTATTTTGTATACTCTAATTTTGGTGCATACCAAGGGACAAATCCCCACCATCCATCTAGTTTGATCTAATGGTGGGGATTAACCTAAGATTAAATGGGAAACATAAGTCCATGTTTTTTTTCCCTTTTACTTTGACTTTTTGTTTTTTTTTATTATTATTTTTTCTTTATTTTTTTCTTTCTCTTTGTTTCTGTCTTTCTTTTCACGCTTCAAGTTTTATTTTATTTTTTTTATTTTTTTCCTCCTTTTTTATTTCTTTTTTTTTTTTGTGTCCTTTTTTTCACGCTTTTTTACGACAACAACGTAAACTTATGGATATGAAGGCACCAATCCAGAAAATGTATAACTTAGATTACTAGTTTACATTTTTAGCTGTCTTTGTAATGTTTTTATTATTATTCCAAGTATTGTATGTTTAAGGTTTATTATTAATGAAGTTTAAATTTGTTATTTAAAAAATTTTAATTGTAAAAAAAAATCAAAAAATTTAAGAAGGTCGCTGATGTGTATACTTTGTCGTCTGAAAGTCGGTGGAGAAAGAAACCTGATATGCAGGCAAAATCAAGATCGTGCGTGATCACCGTTGTGTATAGCATAATAATAATAATAATAATAATAATAATAATAATAATAATAATAATAATACCGCCCAATCGCCCATAGTAAATAACAAAAACATCTGACATCAATAGTGAATAGTAACCATATGGGGATATTCAAACGTTTGTCATCCTCTTTTACAAATAATGCTCCTTTCTCTTACAAAAGCAATATAGTACAATAATTCTTTTGTCCACAAAGTTACAAAATTTTATTTCAAAAGAAGTGAAAAAGTAAAAATAAAAAAATCATCAGTTTGAAGAAAAATGAAGTCTATTTATTTCTAGTCTTAACTGGCAAAGGGGTCAAGTCTCTATCAAAGTTGTATCCTCATGTGATATATGGTTTTAAACTTTTAATCCGTATAAATGATACAGATGATAGTGACAAAATGATCAGTAAATTTACAACTGGTTGATTGGATGCCATCCTCATCACCTGACATTTTTTTTTTT
>LBNU01000169.1:73291-103564 GCA_014162995.1 Artemisia annua
CTAATCCCTTCTCAGATCAATCACACACACACACACACACACAAAAGACACACCCACAGTAACCAACCATGGCGACGCGCCACCTCCTGAAACTCACTCGTCGCCGCCCCTACCGTTCCCTCCCTACCATTTTCACCAGATCCAACTCCACCGCCGCCGCCGTCGCCACCACGACAACCGTCACCCAACCACAATAACCACCACCACCATCCCAAATGATCTACGACAGAATGTCACGACGCTCCCAAACGGTCTACGTGTCGCACTGAGTCAAACTGATCATCATAAAACGCTATTAAAAAAAA
The DNA here is from genome assembly GCA_014162995.1 of Artemisia annua. Taxonomy (NCBI): domain Eukaryota; kingdom Viridiplantae; phylum Streptophyta; class Magnoliopsida; order Asterales; family Asteraceae; genus Artemisia; species Artemisia annua. The sequence continues at coordinate 73,597 of LBNU01000169.1, forward strand.
TACATATTCAAAATCATCCATTCCTTACTAAAATCAAACCATCAGTGGCGACACCCATAAGCAACCACCAACCACCAAATCTAAAGACAATAAATTAGCTGTAAATAACCTTGAAACTAGCAACCAATTAATTTCACTTAAACATTTTTTTGGTTCTGTATACGATGTCATGATCAAATCCACTTATGTAATTTCCATATATGTCCTATGTGGAGTTATAAACATTGGCGTGAGGTATGAGATATAGTGGTATGTAATTATGTATAGGTGGAGATGAAAATGAAAATATTGGTGTTTGGGATAATGTTAATAGGATTTGTCTTTGATTTGAGTGAGGTGAAAAAAGAATATATGGGTGCTTAGATTCAGTGGAAAAAAACAAATTACCCCTTCATGTGCATGGCACATTGTCACATAGTTGACTTAACAGTCAAATAGACGATTTTGTGGTTACAAGTGGACCAATAAGCTTAAACGGTCATATAAGCTTAACATTCAAGAGTAGATTTAAGAAAGTTAAGGCCGATGATTCTCAAAAGGATTGAGGATTGAGCTGGCCATAAATTCTGTATACTATAGATTGACATAAAGATTCAGACCTTTGTGTGTATTGATTCGCGCAGGTAGTAAGCCCGTAGTAACCTTTATCACAACCTAGCTCAACTGACTAAACGTAGTAGTTACTCATCTAAACCTAGTCATTTAATGTTATTTGTGCGTCACATCATCTAAACTTGTTGGGTGTTTGTGTAAAGCTTATTTTACTACCTATAAACTTATTGAAACTTTGATAGGCTCGTAAACTCATTTTTGGACTTTTAAACATATACACTTAAACTTATCGATTTTATAAGCTCAAGTGTATAGCCTCATAAACACTAAAAAAGTTTATAAGCTGACCAAAATTTTAACAAGTTCATAAACCCGACAAATATTACAAACACCCATATTCTGGTTCTTTCTTTGACATAACGAATCACCACCACTACAACCGACCGCTCTTCGTCGATAACCACCACCTAACTCAAAAACCTGACCAACACAAATAAGAAGTGGATTACTTGCTCGAAATTCTTGACCCTTTTGGTTAATGTTTAACAACATAGCCATGTTTTATTAAATCCANCCCACTTTCCAAAAAAAAAAAAAAAGAACATACATTACACATTCTATATCTATGTAACACAATCTATAGTTAAGCATGTGTTCTTTTTCAGTCTAGAACGTTGTCTATGAAATAGATGATTAACTTTTTTAGTCTAGAATGTTGTCTATGAAGTGGATGATTAATTAGATGTTTCAAGATGTGATAAAAACAGTTATTTGATCATGTACGAACATATATATCCTATCTTATAATCATTGATGTGTTTTGGTCTCACAGTATAATACAAAAAAAAAAAAAAAAAAAAAAAAAAATCACTTGAACACATACAAAACCTACAACACTAACGTTAGTTTTTAATCTCAATTTACTCACTTAAATAGTTAAATCTTAAAGTTTTGAGGTTATTACATATTGTGAATTAGAGTTTGGAAAAAGGGTGATTTTTGTCATTTTCCCATACATTATTGTTTTGTTAAACAACGTGTTGTCATATACTCTTATGGATGCGGTCAAAGACTTTGTTAAGAATTAGTGATTGGAAAATGAGGATTATATCAATATGTGGATTAGACTACCTTCATAATATGGTTAGTTTTGTTAGAGGATACATTAGGGGTGAGCAGAAAAACCGAAAAATCCAAATAAACCGAAAACCGAAACTGAACCGAACCGAAAATAACCAAACCGAACTGATAACCGAACCGAATTTGCCAAAACCGAACGAAACCGAGCTTTTAATTCGGTTCTCGGTTTGGATATTGTTTTGGTAATCAGAACCGAAAACCGAATTCATATAAACTTATATATTTATATATATAAAAAGATCAATAAAATGTTATATATATTTATATTTTTTTATAAATAACAATAAAATTTTATCATAATATTAAAAAATACTTTTTATGTTTGAAATAACTTTATTGGCTAAATATATTTGTATAGTTTTTTTTTCTTTTCTTTTTTTTTTTAATAAAGTGTTTAAATCAGATTAATTAAACCGAAAAGTGAACCGAACCAAACTAGAATTCAACCAAACCGAACCGAAAACCGAATTTGAATTCGGTTTAGTTTGGTTCACGATTTGACCTTAAAAAAACTGTCAACCGAACTAATCGAACTGAATTAACTGAATAACCCAAAAATCGAACCGAAGAACACCCATAGGATACATTAGTTATATTGGCCCACATGTTTAGGCCCATTTGTTATGTGTTTGCATTATATAAACAACGAGCAAATTAGCCCGCGCGATGCTGCGGTGTGACCGTTTTATTGTTATGTTTATGCTTAAGCGAAATAGGTTGATACTTTGTTATGTATTTTTTTTAGATTGGTATTCAATCATAGTTATTTATAACATTGTTTTGTGATCAAGTGTATTTTTTTTTGCGCGTTAAATAGCCTTAGGACTAAAGTTGTGTAATAATGAATCTAATGATTCATAGTTTCATTTTTAAAGGTTCCTGTACATATCTATTTTAAACCTTCCTGTATATATCTATTTTTAAAGGTTCCTGTACATATCATTTTTAAAGGTGCCTGTACATATCAGCGAAAAAAATGATAAACTCAACAAAACAATACAGAATTCTGGCTTTTGTATATCGGCATGAGTAATGGAACATTAGCATTTACAATTTGGTTTGTGCCAAATATCAAAAAACAATTCTTGACCTGACATTTTACAAAAATTATCAAGAACAAAAGATAATATANTAGGAATGCTACTTGAAAATGTACCTTTGTGGGAATTCAGTCAAGGTATTGTCCCTTTTTGAGAATTTACGCTAAAAATTTTAAATTTCATGCATAATCATCAGATAATATTGGACCAACAACCCATTGGTTGTAACTTGTAAATTATCCAATGAGGAATCTTATATATCCCCTTCTAAAAATTGAAAGTTTCATATTTATCAGAAACGAGCAAATTAGCCCGCGCGATGCTGCGGTGTGACCGTTTTATTGTTATGTTTATGCTTAAGCGAAATAGGTTGATACTTTGTTATGTATTTTTTTTAGATTGGTATTCAATCATAGTTATTTATAACATTGTTTTGTGATCAAGTGTATTTTTTTTTTGCGCGTTAAATAGCCTTAGGACTAAAGTTGTGTAATAATGAATCTAATGATTCATAGTTTCATTTTTAAAGGTTCCTGTACACATCTATTTTAAACCTTCCTGTATATATCTATTTTTAAAGGTTCCTGTACATATCATTTTTAAAGGTGCCTGTACATATCAGCGAAAAAAATGATAAACTCAACAAAACAATACAGAATTCTGGCTTTTGTATATCGGCATGAGTAATGGAACATTAGCATTTACAATTTGGTTTGTGCCAAATATCAAAAAACAATTCTTGACCTGACATTTTACAAAAATTATCAAGAACAAAAGATAATACATTCATTTTGGTAGCTTTGATAGCAGATAGGCTTTAGCTTAAAGTACCCTTGCCTCCTTACCCACTCTCCTTTGCTCCTCTTCGGTCTCAAGCAATGTAGCCTGCAAAATAACGCAAAACATGAAAGAAAGAAAAACATTAAAATTCTTATGTATTCAAATCATAAAGAATTCCATCATTTTTTCCCCTCGTATCGGTCAAACCAATGATCAGGCTAATAATTTCGTATGTATTCAAATCTATCTTAATAGTTTCTGCCTAATCATACCTGATCCTCGCTTGACGCAAAAGATTGCATATTCGTTAACTGAGCTAAATTCCTATGGGGCTGTAAATATTAATAACGATAACATTCAGTAAATGAAAATAATTATCAATTTTACAATTCATCGCACATATAAGGACCTCCTAATGATTTCAAATATTTTAGGTATAAATTTGTGAATTGATTCACTTTATGTGAGGACTGTCAATATAGTCACACCTCCACAAACTTACATCTAATTGGATTGAACGTAAGGAAATGTACCTCTTGGATGCCAGCCCTAGCCTTCCGTAATCTATTAAGTTTTCATACCATCATCAGGTGATCTGATTCAGATATTTGTTCATTTACTCCTGCAATTCAAAATAGGTACAAAATTTAATTTGACAACTTTGTGATATACCCAATGAGAACTTAACCCATTATGACCAATTAACAAAACTGTCCAAGTCACCCGTTTTCACTAAACTCACCCATTTTCGCAAAATCTCCTGCATCGCTAACTCCAGCAGCGAGGGTACAATAGAATTTTGTGTAGACTGTGCGATTTCATCAAACACACTGTCTACACTAAATTCTATTGTACCCTCGCTACTGGAGTCGATGTATGCAAACTGAAACAGTAGTTTTATTGCCTATAAGGGAAGCATTTTTTGCAGGAAGTTTTTGCGGGTTCGCATATCCAAGATGTTTAACAATGCATTAAAATCACTTCCGAGTAATGGTATTGCAGTGTCATCTATTATGATTATAGTAAAGGCGTACCTGTTTGAAGTCAGATATGGTATGTGTAGTCTCTTGAGACACTTGTCGCAAGATATGTAGAACCATCATTTATTTTCATCAATACCCTTTAACATTTGTTGTGCATGTAAATAGATTGCCCTGTAAAAATGAATAGGACGAATAATAAATCAACGCAGCCGTGTTGCTTGCTATATGTATGTAGCAAGGAGTAAGTGCTGCTATAGACTTTAGTTATACCACATGAGCAACTAATAACAATCTTAAACATCAAAATTTGTAACATAATCTAACAATTCTGTATGAATGTGTATGTATCAATATAGTCGTTGGTAATAGGTACATTTCTAAATTAAACCTTCATTTATTTAAATACATTGACAACAATTCAATATCATAATTTTAGGCATCAAGTTTTACATGTTCGAGAGTAGTAACTATAGTATGAAAACGTATGTGACCGAAACCTGCTTAAGTTGAGACTTATCGATATTAGAGAGAACAAAGTGAAATACTGTAACAATAGTCTAATTTGTTATAAATAAAATTATCAGAAAGTTTTCGTTCCAAAATTTTGACCCTTTGACTTAAAAGAAACATTGACTATCAGTTGTGTGTGAAATAATTACCACTAAATAATCCCATACTCAAAGTCAATGTATGTTGTTACCTGCTCCATCGCTTCTTTCGCAGACTCAATATACTCGCATGCTTCTGCCTCAGTTGCTTGACACCCTTTTTCCGCCTTCTCTTTAGCCCATTCTAACAACTCTTGACTTCCCTTTTCCGCTTCCTCGAATGCCTAACAGTTGGAAACACTATTGATGTAAAACTACTATTAACACAAAACTGACCCTGACTATGACATTGGTATTGTTCACTTATGAAGTTTAAGCGCTGATTGTCAAAATAATTGGAAAACACAGGGTATTTGTTTACTATTTGACACAAAAGTAAAATATTTCAACTCTTTTGGACCAAAATGTAGCCTGCTACATTTAGCATTTTAATCAGTGCTATTCAAAAAACAGTCTCTCATTCGTAAATTTAATGGAAGATACAACATGTGTATATTACAGAGTGTGAGTGTAACTTGTGGAAAATAATTAACGAAATAAACCTTATAAGCGCAAAAGCTTTGATGGTAAACACCACAACAATGCAAATGTCATGGCCGGGTTCAAATGCCCTCCTGGTAACCATCAAATATCCAATACGGATCTAGAACCATGCTCAATACTTATGTTAACCAAGCTAAACAACCCCTAATTCCAAATACTCAATACTTATGTACACACAAACTATGTGTAGCTTTAGAAAAAATAAATCATACAGTGTTCTATACTAATATAGTTAAATAGTTAATAGTATACCTCCAAAATCGACTTCGCCATCAGCTTAAACCCTTTCTAATCCTCGTTGTTCGGACCATCCCCATCCTCAACCTCCTCTTTATCATCATCCTCACCAACCTCCAACGCGACCAGACTATTCCTCCTATCATCCGACGCAGTCAACTGATTCAAATAAACAGTTATAGTCAGTGAAGGATTACCAAATACCATGAACATGGCTAGTAAGAACTGTGTAGCTGATTATTTATGTCGACAATTTGTATTCAGTAAGCTAATCCAAAAAAAACTCAGTAACTTTGCCATTAATTTGATATCTTTACCAATCTCACCAACCTTCATCATTTCACTAACCCATTTCATCATTTTAAAGCAGTAAGCACCTTCCGTTGGCAACATAAATTCATCTAATTACTTGAACCCATTTCATTAATTTAATGACCTTATCATTTCACCTATATATGTTCTTTTTAAATTAATAACTACCAAATAAGCATATCTTGCTTATTTGGTACTGCATCCACACCACACACATCCACACAAAAAAAAAAAAAAAAAAAAAAAAAAAAAAAAAAAAAAAAAAAAAAAAAAAAAAAACCATAAATTAAAAAAGTAAATAAATAAATAAATAACCAAAATTTTATTTTCTCAAACCTGGTTCACGAATCAGTGCATCGAACTGCTGGTATAACAATGAAAATCCAAATCCAATCTGCAAATCAAAAATGAAATAATTATTATGAGGATAAAAAAAAGTGACAAAATAAAGAGGATGAAAACCATCATATTCAACAATAAACTAAAATAACCATAACCCAATTTAATTAACCCTAAAAATCAGCTACTATCACGTACCCTATTTTATTATACCTTAAAAAAACCACAAAGCATCTTTAATAAATTATCCGGATCTATGAAATACCAACCCGATCTTGCAAAAGAAGCACTGCTACTACCTTTTATCCCACCAAAACCGGCAGGATGCGTATCGCCGGAAGAAAATCGACCCACTCGCCGGCGACATGTGCTTGTGTGACTGATCGATCCATTCTACAATTTTTTAGAGAGATAAATTTGTGTTTGCGTGTGTGTGTTTTTTTCTTTTTTTTTTGGTGAGAGGTGAGAGATAAGAGTGTGTTAATTGTTTGTGGTACCAGAAGCTTCATGAAGAAGAATTGCGTATAGACACTGCTGTGTTTGAAATTGTTGGCAGGTTTGGTGGGTTTGAAAATATAGACACGTTTGGTAGATTAGGAAGAGGATTAGAGATAGTAATACATGAACAGGAAACTCCTCCATGTTTTGCAGCCAATGGGCTGCTGCCAAGCCCAAGGATAGGCACTATTGGGTCAATAAACACACAATAATATCACTTGAGGACCAATAGGAGCAAAGTTTAGATGGGCTAATGAAGATTATGAAAAATCATTTGTGTCACATCATATTTGCTTGTTATATTATAGTATAATATGCTTTACAATTATTGCATATTATGTTGGTTGTAATTAAAATATATATATAATATTTTCAATCATCTAGAGAAGATATATTAAATTACCCCGTTATCCAATTATGTTCTCTATTTTCGTTCGGGTGGATACAAGCGAATATTTGGTAGTTTAGAACATAGTAGTTGTTAAGATCTCGATTTTTATCTTAGGATTTTACGATTTTAGCAAAAATGATCCTGTTTTACGTACGATCTTTGCGAAATAGGATCTCAATCTTGATCATAGCATCTTAAGATCTCGTTCGATCCGATTTTAATTTTCTCGAACACAAGTTAAAAATACTACAAATTTATGTATTGTTTTGTAGAATATGGAAAATTAAACACTTTATAATCATAATTTTGACATACATTTTCATGATATATGATATATAATAATATGTAGATTTGCAAAATTTACAATAAATATTAAGAAAATGTCATTATATTACTCGTAGGTTATTAAGATCCGATCCAATATTACAACTTTTAGTTTAAAATGACATATGTGATACATGGAAGTTGTCCAAGATCACGTATGAAATTCTACCTTGTTTTTATACATAGATCGAGAACATGACCCAATTAGATTTTTGTTGTTTTTATTTGATATGGGAAGAACAAAAAACTAGTTATGAAATAACAAACTTCATGTTCTTCACGTTAGGTTGTTACATCGTAACTCATTTGATTCTTCATTACAACAACTTCATTTATGCAACCATTAACTTCATGACATGTGTACGTGAGTAAATGCATTTGTAAACTCAGACGATACAAACCTAACATCATTTTCAATTAACACTTTAATAATTGCTTACAATATTTCAAACTATCACGAGATGAAAATGTTGCAAATGACATACATGTCTATATGATAAATGCATTGATGTTGATATTCAACTTTAAAAAAATATAAATATTGCGCACACGAACCACTACCGATTGAAAAAAAATACCTTAACCTCTTCACAAAGGTAGCCGAGAAAAGAGTTGAAAAATGGCTACGTTAATATCTAGGTTAGACGGGGTTAACATATGATTTAAAAGACACACTCCTCAAATAACATTTAACAATCTCATGTTTATGAATATTCTCAAAACTTGAATCCACAACTAAGAGCATGTGGTAACATAACGTGAGGTTAAGTCTTAACGCACTGCCACGTCAACGCCACATCAGCTTTTACCTTTTAACCTTAACTCTTGACTTTCAACCCCGGTAGCATAACTTACATATAACTCACCTTAACTCACCTTCACTTTTACTCCATTACTTGCACTTTCCTTCTTAAAATAAAACTTGATTTTTATTTTATTTATTTATTTATTTATTTATTTATTTATTTATTTATTTATTATTTTTTTTTTATTTTTTTTTTAAGAGCAAGATACAACTTAACGCACGTTAAGCTCTTGCCCATGCTCCTTAACGCGGTTCTTGACTTTCGATGGTGGTAAGGTAACGCACCACGTTAAGGTTGCACGTTAAGTGTTAACGCACCCTTCGTGGTTACGTTACCGAATGGTCTAAAGGTGCGCTTGGTTCAAAATAGGGAATGGGAAAGGGAAAAATAGAGAGAATGCTAAGGAAAAGGAAATGATAAAATAAAGCATTCCCCCAAATTTATTGGGTAATGTCCCATTACCTACTAGGTAGTGGGTCAATGCATTATACTCTACTAAACAACATTTTTCATTAACTTTCTCATTCCCCACCCTCATAACCCCCTACCAAGCATGCCCTAAAAGATTAGTAAATTTCTTAATAATATAAGATATCGCGAGTTAACAAGATGGTTGATTATTGAAACTTGTTTTTATAAGTAAACTATTAGATGATATTAATCAAATGATTTTATTAACATGTGTTTAGCGGACATATTAATGTATAGTTAATTAAAACAAATTCTCGTATTAAATAGCAAAAATATATTTTTACACGTTATCCAAACATATATTTTCGTCATGATCCAAAATTTTCATTTACTTTCATATACCTAAGGCCAGTAAGCACATGTTACTGTTTTAAAATAAGCAATCGTTTAAAAAGGAGAAGATGTTGCTAAATACTAAATAGACCACTGTATCAATTAAATCAATAAAAAAGTTTCTGTTGACAATTTGTTAATAAGAAATGATATGTCCTTCTGCTCTTTATTTCTACTTATCTTCCTACTGACGGGATCCTGGCAAGTAGCAAAATTGACGGTTTAGACGGATCCTGGCAAGTAGCAAAATTGACGGTTTAGAGAATATGAGATAATTTTGTGAAAAGATAATAAAAAAATGGAAATCTGGTGAGACTCATATTGGTAAAGAAAGGAAGCAAATTAGCCATGAAGAAGCAGTTGTACATGATGCATCACAAATAGTACATGAAAGTGACGAAAATTAGGTAGAAAATTGAGGCAAAAAATCTAGAGAGTTGTTTGTGTGTCCCAATCAGAAACAAGTAACAGTTGGAGGATCCTTGTCATCGGAGATAATGTCCTTCCACCACTTTACCACCACCACCACTCGACACTCACCACCGCTCTTACTTTTTTCTTCTTCACATATTATTCCCACCACTTTATCATCCAGGTTTGTCTTTTAATTGTATCACCATTACAATGCANCAGTACGTGGTGGACCAATAACATATACAAATTGCAAATTCCGCTCAGTACTCCTCTTTATGAAATGCAGAGCCTGGTTTTGTGATTACAACAATTCAGAATCATAACAAGCTTTCAATGGAATTATAAAGGGAAATATCAAATAAACATTCCAGCTTTAGGAGATCAACAGAGGTATTATAGTTCTGATACACATGATTGACGAAATATACAAGTGACTTCTTGTTTCTGTGGCTGATTCTCAAGCAAGCAAATGCACGAAAAAATGTACAAATACAATCATAACAAGCTTTCAAGTCTAGCTCTTCAGATTTGTTCTTCAAACATTATCTAAAACTGGTATCAATTGCTAAAGTATTCACTTAAAGTTTACCAGATTCCGCATTTTTGCATCATGCAAGATACCATATGCAGCCCATCTTGACCAAGATTCTAGTACAATGCCATCAAAATCCATCTCCCTGTCAGTTCAAAAGAACCATGTAAATGTTAATACTATATTCTGGTAAATAGAGGTGACTGAGATGATGGTTGTGTTGGTGCTGGTAGTGATGGTAGTGTGGGTATACAACTTTTTTGATTAAATACACCGTTCGTCCCTAAGGTTGTACCACCAATATAATTAACCAAAACGATGAAATGACCATTTTGCCCTCATGTGCAAGGCACATGGGGGAAATAACAGAAGTTGACCCAGGGAAAACGGTCAGAGGGACGCATTTGGCCTCAAAAACCTCTCTTTTGGATTCCAGGCGACTAAAAAAAGTTAAGGTGCCCTGTGATGTTTCGTGGAAAGTTTAGGGACCAACGTTGTATTTTTGTCTATAATAAATGCATTAATGTTGATATTCAACTTTAGAAAAATAGAAATATTGCGCACACGAACCACTACTGATTGAAAAAATACCTTAACCTCTTCCCAAAGGTAGTCGAGAAAAGAGTTGAAAAATGGCTACATTAATATCTAGGTTAGACGGGGTTAATATATGATTTAAAAGACTCGTACTCCTCAAATAACATACAACAATCTCATCTCTATGAATATTCCACACGACATGTTCTCAAAACTTGAATCCACAACTAAATGATTAGGAAAATTCTTAATAATATAAGATGTCGCGAGTCTACAAGATGGTTAATTATTGAAACTTGTATTTATAAGTAGACTATTAGATTGATAATAATCAATGATTTTATTAACATGTGTTTAGTGGCACATATCAATGTATAATTAACATAAATTCTCATATTAAATAGCAAAAATATATTTATTACACGTTATCCAAACTTATAAATTACTATATTTAAAATTATTTCGCCATTATCCAAAAATTTCATTTACTTTCATATACCTGTGCCCGGTAGGCACATGTTACTGTTTTAAAATAAGTGATAGTTTAAAAAAGGAAAAATTTTGTAAGTAACAAAGTTTTACCAACGTTTCTAGAGGTGGCAAAATGGGCAAGCCAGGCGGACACATGCCACGGTTCAAATGGGCACGGGCCAAACAGGCGCATGTTATACGAATCGCTTTAGAAAAAAACCCTAAACGACTAAATAAATTCCCCAAAAGTAACACCTCATTTATATTTAAAAAATCAAATATATTATATCTATAAGTTTTTTTATAAAAAACAATTATAATGTTCTACAATTGAGAGAATATATGTGTCCGTTTATGCCCATTTAAAAGTTAAATAGGCAATAATTGACCATTTCAAAAAAAGAAGAGGTTTAAATGTGCTATAATCTTTTACAAATTTATCCAAATTAGCCCATTTTTATTTTATTTTATTTTATTTTGGGCACAAATTGCACTTCTAAAGCGTTTCAATTAAATCAAAAATTTTATTTATTTATTTTTTATGAGAAATGGTATATCTTTCTGCCTTTTGTTCCTATTTATTTTCCTACTAACTTCATTTTTATTTTACATTTGTGTATAGAAGAATAAATAGGCACATAAAAAATGGAAATGTGGTGAGACTCATTTTCGTAAAGAAAGCAACGGTTTGTTTGTTAAATTTTTTTATTAAGTCATCTTTAATTAAAAAATAATGCAGACAATTTCAGTTTTATTACTTAATATTTTCAATAATGCATCACAAATAGTACACGAAAGTGACGAAAATTAGGTAGAAAATAGAGGAAAAAATATCTAGAAAGTTGTTTGTGTGTCCCAATCACAAACAAACAGTTGGAGGATCCTTGTCATCGGAGATAATGTCCTGCCACCATTTTACCACCACCACCACTCGACACTCACCACCGCTCTTACTCTTTTCTTCACATATTCCCACCACTTTATCATCCAGGTATGTCTTTCAATTGTAAGAACAATATTCACCATTACAATGTAAGTAATATTGTTTTTGTAAATGAATGACAAAATGCGATTGCTTTTTTGGGTTTGTTTCTATTGTTATAATATAACATTTCACCTATACCTCAAAGTGGTTCAAACCTTACTAGCTACACATTTTAAGGGTGGCCAGTAAAATGGTCCGAAACTGTCACGGGGTTAGGCCCAACACGATACTTTTTACTAGGTGTAGTAACACTGGATATTGGGACCCACTAAAACACACACATAGACTCATACAATTTGAAAAGGAAAAAAAAAAAAAAAAGGTTCAACTTTCACAGCGTTGGTGGTAAGATACTGCCGAGACCATTGCTGGATAAGCAATGCGATCAACGCCATTGTGTTGAATACGCTGAGGGCATAACGTTTTGATACTGATTGCTCTAAGGAATAGGTTTTCAATTGCTCAGGAGTTGTATGTATAGAGATAGAAAACGCCTTTCAGAACCATGGGTTAGTAATTTAGAATCCTGAGTGGGCCATATTAAACCCAACACACACACACAGGAAGGGGCTAGCAGGTACTGATGCAGCCCTTCCAATTTCTTGTACTTAATTGGAATGTTTTAGAATTTAGTACAAAATCATAAAGTAAAGATTTTTTTGCCTTTCCCTCGAGAAAATTTATGATCAGTTTGTAAATCTTGCCAATCCTTACTAGATGACCAGCTTCCAGCCTATGCTCACAGCCACTCATGAACAGTGTATTGTCCAACACTACTATGCTAATGCTATAACACACGTAATCACACGAACCTCTCCCATCATGTTTGGCTATTGCCTCGACAACCATGCATTTCAATTAAAAATTCTATAATAAGATCTATGAGCGTTGGAAAGAAATAAGTAACCAGTTTTATATCATCTATTTATGTGGAAAGAGTTTCGAATCAGAATGTGTAGCTGTAGTTTTCTTACTTGAAAGAGAGTGAGTCTGTTTGTATTGTTAAAATGAAAATTCTGTACATTTTACATTTTAATGTGATTAACTGTATGACTCCCGAAACAAACATATTCAAGCTTGTATAAAGAACTAAAATTATTCTCCCAAAAAATAAACAGATTGATAACTACCATGTTCATAGAGAGAAAGAGCTACATTTTGAAGTTTGATAATCAAATCGGTTATGAAGCAAGTTAAAATGGATGCGGAATGTTATGCATCGAGTATTAGACGCTACACCAAAGTATTTCAAAATAGATAAATGTTGGTGACAAGTTTGTAACGACATGTATAAGTAGTTATCTTTGACTTGTCTCTGTTGATTTGACTTAATAACTTCAGTTTTTTAGGCTAGTTTCTGTTAGGCTAGTAACTGTTATCTCTTTGTACAGGAATCTGCCAAAAAATGTAAACGTCAAATGTTCTGTTGAGTTAGCATCACCAATATCAACCAAGGATGCAGTTAGACATGTTGTTGCAGGGCTTGCTGCTTCATTGGTACTTATGTCCCCAACAAAGCAGGTTTGGTTGCTGATTCCTTGATAACTTGAAGCTTTTAGGTTAGCTTACATATCTATCTGTGATCGTTAAAGAATAATAGTTCATCATGAAAATTGCAACAGACTGGACCAAGTCACCAAACTAATAGCTTAAAAGAAATGGATATCAGTGACCTTTGGCTCAACTAGTAATAACAAAGTCTCTTGAACCAGTGGTTTCAAGTTAGATATTAGTCATTATTAAAGAATGTGTGTCTTGAACGCTTCAAGTAGATGTAGCAATTGTAACCCATTCTTATGAAAATAATACTTTTGGGTCACATTTTATTGATAACAGGTCAATGGGTAGGATAGTCTAAACTAGCTATTAAGGAAATGAATCATACGGGTTGAACATGTCAAACGGGCCGAAATATGCCTAAATTGTGTCAATTGCTTACAAGTTACAACCTACAGTCTCCCAAAACACATATCGCTGGTATGGGGTAGCGATTCGGCATAGCGGATCGATTTGGTTAATATTTTTTTGGATAAGTTTCTTAAGGTGTGAATAATCAAAACTTCCTAAGATATCTAACGACTTTCCACTTGCAAAACACGGTTTTAAAGACTTATGTACTAGTGACTGTGATATAGTTTAAGTAGTGGATGGGAACGCTGCCATAACGTTTTGGGAATGCTACTATACCAAATTTGGTACATTTCGTTTGGGATCTCGGGTGCTTTAGCGTTTCCTGTGACTATGTTAAAACTTCCTAAACTATATAGTCTAAATATCACTACAGTTAGATCAGAAGTTTAACCATATAGCTTATATAGGTTTATCTTTAGTGCGTTAATTATTTATTAAATATCAATAAAAAGGGTAAACCAGTGTTGATTGGTCAACTTAATGCGACCCATTCTGATAAAGGTACTCGTTCCGACAGTCCGACCATAACCAATGTTGACTTATTACCCAACCCACCCATTTTACCACCTTTAGTATCAAAAAAAGAAAAGGCATGGTTGACTATTAATTAAATGTTGCTAATATTCTTCATCAAATGACACATTAAGGGACTTAAGTGATCCAAAACGAGTTCCTTGTATGATGACAATAGCAAGTAACTTTAGGCAAGAATGTACCTTAAAAGAGAGATGTAGTTTCTGTTATTAATTACAAGAAATAAGGGAACATAAAATGGAGGCCCACTTTGCAGGTTTTGGCGACCGAACTTCCACATAACAATTTATGCCAGATTGCTAGTACCTCCAATGACCTGCCAACCCTTCCTATTGATCAGAGTTCAAACACGATGATGATGATGATGCAAGGCATGACAACAAAGAATTTTGACCCTGTAAGATACTCCGGAAGATGGTATGAAGTTGCTTCACTTAAAGGTGGATTTGCTGGACAAGGTCAGGGAGATTGCCACTGCACCCAGGTAGATTCTGAGGGCAATTTCGAAGATTAAAGATTTGATGGTTATATAAGTCTACAAGATTCTAATTTGCAGGGAGTATATACAATTGATGAAGCAACACCAGCAATCCAAGTGGATACCTTTTGTGTCCATGGAGGGCCTGATGGGTATATTACTGGAATACGAGGCAGGGTTCAGTGTCTTTCGGTGGAAGATACAGAGAAAACCGAAACCGACTTAGAAAGAAAAGAGATGATTAAAGAAAAGTGTTATCTTCGGTTTCCTACGTTGCCCTTTATTCCTAAAGAACCTTATGATGTGATTGATACTGATTATGACAATTTCGCCCTTGTTTCTGGAGCAAAAGATAAGAGCTTTATTCAGGTACACCTAATGCAATGAACTTACATGGATATATAGAATTAAACATTTATTGATCTGTACAATGTTACTCTGATGATAGAGCCTTTTTTATTTCAAATTATGAAAAACGACTTTGCACAAAATCATATTGTTTGACATCTACTAATGGAATTAAGGCATCATAATTTGAGATTTTGTAATATTCAGTCTCATCAGCAAGACAGCTAGCCTTCAAATTTGCTTGTCCAGGACAATGTTTTACAGTTTTTTTTTTTTTTTTTTTTATTTTTTTTTTTTTTTTTTTTTTTTTTTTTTATTTTTTTATTATTTTTTTTTTTTTTTTTTTTTTTTTTTTTTGATAACCATGGTTTCCGACCTTTTTGGCCGACTAATCCACGGGGTTTGAACCCACCGCATGTTTTACAGTTTAATTATCTATTAAGATGAATTTTATGATGTTGCTGCATATGCTCATGTTTAAATACTAATTAGGATCCTGGTAATCATATATACAATTGAAGGTTTGAACCAGTTTCCACACCAGACATTTCTATCTATATTTTATCTGTAATTAGTAGAGGTGACGATTTCAACCCATTTGTTTGTTAGTGTATGGGCCAAATCAACAGATTTAGCTTGAAGGAGACTGCGTATCACGGGTTTCCTGAAAGTCGCCCAAAGTATGTTTAAATCAAAGATTTGGCTTCCAGTGCTTAAATAAAGATTTGGATTATGATTAGACTATGTTTATAGAATTATGGTTGAAGCCTTATTTATAGAACTTTTCAAAAACTGACTGAAAATTGTTTATGGATCAACCCAGCCTTTTTCAACCCGCGCTAGAATGTGACCCATTTGGCCATTTCAACGCGAGCTGATTTTAATTCATTACCCAACCCGCCCAACCCATACATATTGCCACCTTTTAGTAAGTAAACTGTCTTTTTTCTTAATTGACTGATAGATTATATTAGTATGGGGTCCTCAAGATTATTTTATTTGGTAACTTAGAACATCAGCAATTAGTCGCACACTTTCTTTTTACGGATTGCCTTACCGATACTTACAAATTCCATGGGTCACAAAGTAGTCAAAGCTGATTTGATTTTAGGGGCTACAACATATACTTATGTCTATGGGCTTAATGTTTTCAGATATACTCAAGGACACCAAATCCAGGGCCAGAATTCATAGAAAAGTACAAGCTTGTGCTGGCAGACTATGGGTATGATCCAACCAAAATCAAGGACACTCCACAAGACTGTGAGTTGTCTGATAGCCGATTAGCTGCAATGATGTCGATGAATGGAATGCAACAAGCTTTAACGAACCAGTTTCCAGATCTTGAACTCAAGAAATCTGTTCAGTTTGATCCATTGACAAGTGTATTTGATACCTTAAAGAAGCTTGTGCAGCTGTATTTCAAGTAGTTGTGAAGTGTCCCTTTTGGTATTAAAATATGTGGAACTGCCTAATATATGTGTCTCCACATCAGTATATAACCATGTTTACACAAAGTAACAAGTATTTGGTATTTTCTTGAAGTACTTCTTGGCCTTCTTTCAATCTTATCTTGTATATGTAACTGAGTTTATTGTTCATTAGTTTTATTTGATGTAATTTCAACCCGAAAACTTTCCGCTTCTTCATAAACACTGTTTTCTTATCACTTGTTTTGGCTCAATATCTCATCAATAAACTCATTTGTCAACTATCTGGTTTGTAGTAGTCAAACTTTGGTCAAAGATTAATAAAAGGACAAGAGTGTAATTTTCCACTATACCCGGGTAAAAAAGAATTAGTCGGTCAAAAGACTGTTAACGAAAAAAAGTATAAATACCAACATGACCAAAAGCAAAGCCAATAGTAACTCAAAATACTGGCTTCATGTTTGCTTCTGCACATGCTCAAGATATATTTTCGTATCTTCCCAATGATTTTCATTCCATTTAAGAAATTTGAAAGTTTGTGCATAAATAAAGAAAACACAACCTGTCAACAAAATCCCATACTTGGATTACTGACAAAATAATGATTTTTTTGTCATCTGTCTATTGTTGTATCTTGCTGATTACAGGTTTACTTAACGCCATTGGTTTCAGAGAGCTTCGAGAAAGTGAATTTCTTCAGCTTATTAGTTATGGGATTCGCCCACATTTTATCAGGAACTCCACATTTCACGTCCACTATTTCGACCATGCAAGACCCCTTCTTATCATTCTTCCTACGACCAGGAGTTCCATTTCCATCAGTCGACGCACTATCAGAACGAAGAAAAGGATTCCTACTATCTCTTCTAGCATGTTGGTGCTTGGTTTTAAGAGGAGCACTAGTGTGTTTTTCAGTCATTGTATTACCGCTGCTGCTAGTGCTTGCTTCATCTGATTGTAAACTTGATTTAGGAGTTGTACTCGTAGTAGCTTCATTAGGTTCCAAGGCTCGTTTTGGAGATTTAAGTGTCAATGGAACTGCCCTTGGTGATGCAACTTTAACAGACTGTAGTTCCCTTGACATTAAGGCATTGATGGTGCCTGTAGTCCCAACTTTAATGGATCCACCACCACCCTTGATGGCTTCCAGTGTTTGAGCCATGATTCTTTTTCGCTTTCCGGATTAAATACTAGCTTCCCTGAAAGTTCTTGAATCACAAAATAAATTTTTCTTAATTCTGAGCTCTACCAGACTACATATAAATGAAAGAAAGCAATGAAGCATAGAAAGTGTATGAAAATACGAGTTTTTTTCAGAATGAGATGTACAACTTGGTCTTTACAAATCAAGTAAAAGCCGAGAGGAGTAATGGCCTTTTATGTATCAAGTAAGCGAGATCCACTATCACATATTTAACCCTTCTCATGCTATATATAAATGGCTGCCCGCAAAATAAATGTATGCATAAAGTTGTATAGCTGGAAAAGGTTATAGAGGACGGACCACAAGATTGCCCAAAATAACGAAACAAGAATAGTCCAATTAAATACAGTAGTACATATGAAATGAATTCCGCTATAAATTGTTTTTATGATTAAAGAAAGGTTATCCTCCAAATGGTCTTTACAGTTGTTTCAAAAGATTCAAACTAGTTTTTTTTCAACTTCAATTCCCGCTAAAGATTATTAAGGCTTCTTTATCTCCAAATTGGTTATATCCTTTTTTTTTTGCTCGTTTAATATAGTTAATAACTTTTCAGAACAGTATAGTAATGATTTTACATTGAAACAGTTCTTTAAAGTTAAACTCAATATTTAGATAATCAATTTAAAAAACGATGCAATCATTGTAAGAAAAAAAAATCAAACGAAATTCAACAACTAAATTTGACAATAAGCAATCGAGATGCGATCATTGTAAGAAAAAAAAAATCAAACCAAACTCAACAACTAAATTTGACAATAAGCAATCCAGATGCGATCATTGTAAGAAAAAAAAGATCAAACGAAATACAACAACTAACATTGACAATAAGCAATCCATATACTCTTAATCATACAGTCATTTTCAAAACAGAGGAGTGCTAGACTCACTCACATTTTACAAAATTTCTCCCACATAATGAGGTAGAATTAGCCACCCAATGCTCTTACTTGATCAATTAATGCTCTCACATGAGTGGCTAAGATGCATGCCACCTCATTGTGTGGGAGAAATTTTGTAAAATGTGAGTGAGTCTAGCACTCCTCTTCAAAACATAGTGCAGTGAGAGGAAAAGTCATCTTAAAAATCCCTTAATTTGAACAATGAGAAGTATGATATTACCAAAGTTAAACCTCAGTCAGATGCATTGTATATGTTTCAAAAACTACTCATCAACACAACCCAATACCCACAACAACGAAAAGTTAATTATCCTAAGACATGCACGATTATATAAGCAAACCGTAAACCACATAACCAACAAGTGCGAGTGTGCAATGGTGGTTCGATGATAATCCAAACATCATAAAGACTATGAACAAGGGACACGCCATTAGTCGGTCAAGTTCAGGAACTTAGACAAATTCAAACAAGATACAACACAAAACCAAATGAATCAGATTGGATGGTATCTGGGATAACTTAATTACCTCTAAGTTTCTAACTTGTTATAATTTTGAAATAAAGGTTATTTTTGGAAGCTTATACTCAGCTTATTATGCACTTTCAATTTGAAATTAGTAAGTATCAATGTGCTTATTGTTGGAAAGTACTTATGTCATTTTGAACTATAGCTAATAAGCCAATAAGCAATCCAAACATCATTTAGTGTTTATTGCTTTTACAAACACAATAAGCCTATAAACTGCAACAATAAGCAATCCTAACAAACCTTTTAATCCAATAAAGGATAATCTTAACCCATCTCAAAGTATTTATTCAAAACAACTTATGATCAACCACATAAACAACTAATTAAGCACTTTGAAATAAGCAATCTCATACACAATCAAAACTGTTATATAAAGATAAAGCAGGTTTAACAACACTTACCAAAAAGACAGAAGCTTCAAAGCAATGCTTGATACTAGCAGCAAAAACCTTTTCAAGAAAATATGTGCTTATGTTACTACTAGATGAAATGTACTTACTTAAGTAGTATGGAAAGAAGGTGAGACAAGATCCGGCATGAAATAAATGAAACTACATGGGAAAGCACAGCACAAAGGGCCACACAAAACCCAACTTTCAAAAATAATTGTTCTTTGGCTGTCCCATCTTTTTTTCCTTGTCACTTTCATTGACTGAAATGCACTGCTTGTTCAAATCTAGTATTTTATAATACTAGTCATAATATAATATTAAGACACTTGTTATTAATTGTGTCCCATCACTTCAATTGAAATGAAGTGTTTCATTAAAATATTGTTAGCTGCTGTGAGGTATCTTATTGTATTACTATGTCAAGTGGGTAGAAAATGATACTGTTCTAGTAATAAATATGAGATTGTGATATAAACCTGAAATGTTTGAAAACATGCAAAATTTATGTGCAGGTGACATGCACTTGCAAATGTTTAAATTCATTTTGTGTTGCAAGAAATGTGTTTATATTTAAAGAGTAAGGATCAAATGAGAAATATGGCCACAATTTTTTCTCACTCTTCTCATTTCAATAGTTCTTCTCACTATATCCATACTCTATATTTAAAAGGATTTTTTAGCTTACTTATGTACTGCAGCAGTGCAGCATGACATTGCAACAGTTTTAGAAATGAGATATTTATGGACTTTTTTGGGAGTCAATTATTGAAAGAGAACTTTTTAAGAGTGTACTCAAATGATTTTTAAGTAAAAATCTATATTGAATTTCAATTTTTGTGAAAATCTGTTATCTTTTTAAGAAATAGATTATTGACTTCACTTTTTAGAAGTCAAAACATTGAAATCTTTCTTAAAAGTAAACTATTATTTGAGTTCTAAGTAGATTTAACAATAGCTGTCATATTGCCTTTCATGGGCTCAAGAATAACTATATTTAATACAAAAACCAAAATATTGTAGTTAACTAATATTATCAAAAAAGACTATGTTCATGGCTTCCCCCAGTGAGCAAACTAAAGAATGGATCTTCTTTCTCGCCATTGACCCCATCACTTGGCTTAATAATAAGCCCTGCATCATTAGCTTTTGAAGGTTCGGGTCTCTTCACCGATATGAAGGCCACTTTCTTTTTCGGTTCGGGTTTAGATTTGGGGGGACTTGATGAAACAGCTAAATCTGAACCCATAAGATGTTCGTGTTCTAGGTTCTTGCTGGAAGACTCTAATAAACCCGAACGATCTTTGGCATTGTTTGCTTCAACTTGTTTGCAATCATTAGTATTACCATCCAGTGAAGAAAGATTGTCTGTTTCGATGGTAGTAACGTCTTCCTCAGAAGACTTCTCCATTACAATATCCATGGGTTTATGTTCTAGCAAAATAAAAGCATATACATCAGATTTGTGAACATATGAATTGGTCAATCCAAACTGTGTTTTATCTCCAGTGGGTCAAATAACACAAATAGCTAAGAAGGGAACGGGTCAAACAAGCTTCACCAAAATCTATTTATAAGTATACAAACTCATGAACTTTTTTATTTAAAAGCTAACATTACTATCATTATAATGATGCTGCTTGTAGTTATTATTAACCCATTCATTATTTATAAATAATTAACAGAAGTGTTAGCTGGTCAACCCGCCATGTCCATCTTACCACCTCTACTTGTCATTAAACACGGTAATTATACTTTTGTGAATATTTCTGTAGATACTCTTACCTCCAAGAATAGTTTCGACGCTTTGATACTCTACTGTAGATGAACCTCGACATATGATATCTTCCTTTATTGTATCTGGAGTTTTGTTCTCAGGTTCACTCTTCCTCTCAAGTAAAATGAATTTATCAGTTTCCCACACACACTCCAAAAAGACAGTATGCTCATTTGTAGGGTAATACTCTCTAAAAACCTACAAGTCATTCACAGAGAAGACAGTAATGAGACGATGTAACATAAAATGAACTAAATAAAGAGCCAGTTTAACATATAGAAATGTGAAAATGCCTCGATTCCTTCTTGGTTCAGTTTGATGGACTGCTGCTTACGAGATAGAGAGGAAACCATGTTGAATGCCGACACAACATCAAGTAATATCTGTTCATAAATAAGACGACATGTGTCATACCTGATATCGTTTACATGTAATAGTGTAGCACACAGGGGCGGAGCCAGAACTTTTTTGTCGAGGGGGCAAAATATAATAATTTTTAGAAACTACACTAAAAATTGGTCCGTTGGGGGGGCAAATTACAAAAAGAGCCGAAAATTTTCGAAAATTTACACTACAATTTTTTCGCCGGGGGGTCACGTGACCCCCCGGACCCCCCTTTATCTCCGCCACTGGTAGCACAGATACCATTGTATAAGAAATCAAGCCCAAAATATACAAAGAGGCATGATAAATATACTATTTATCATTATTTAATTGGAGTAGTGCTTACTTGTTGTGTCAAAACTCGAAGGCGTGCAAGCAGAGCCAGCACAGTCATAGAAAATCCCATAAAAAAGGATCGAGCAAGCAAGGTAGATATCTCTCTGGGCAAGGTCAAGGAGATGAACAAAAACTATTGTGCAATAAACAATCCATACTAAACAAACAGGAATAAATTAGAGCGAAAGCATGTATGTAGTATCAGCACTAACATGACCTTCCGCAATCGTACTATAAATAGAAATTGTTTCATAAACCCTAGTGAATTAACCATGTATACCATGCAAGAAAAATCATGATAAAACAGAATAAATAAAAACTATAAACAACTTAAGTATTTCTGTAAGGAAAGGATACATTGCTGCCTTAAGCATCGGTTCAACCATCTGCAAAAAAATAATACAAACATTACAGGGAGATTCATAAATACGTCTACCCTATGACTCCAATGCTGCATATAAACAGTTCACATGTCCAATAATCAAGTAACAAAAATGGGAACTGATAAAATAAAAGGCGATTATGTGGTTCATGGACAGACTTGCTAATAAGACATCAAGTGTTATGCAGTTATGCTACTTACATGAATATAAGAAGTCAAGAAACGCATTTATGAAATGGTGTATTGTATCAAAAGCATGTTGGCTTTAAATGGTCAATCGTAGTAATGGGTACTTTTTCAGACATACAAATGTTGATGCAGCACCAAATAGTATATCTAAAATCATAAGAATCACCTGTGAAAGTAGACGTGCGGCACCCTGAATCCGCCCCAGAAAATTATGTTTGCCTCCATCACATTTTCTTCTCTTCAAACTGACGAATGGTAGAAAAAAGTCAGTTTAGATTCAGCAGATCACAATATTAAAATATAAGATCTTTACTCAAGAGACACAAGCTTTAGGTATATCTCTCGTCAAGTGTTTCAGAGAGTGTTTGGGATTCCTTATATCAAATTGGTTATCTACTTAAAAATAAGCAGCTCGGTACCTACTTATTTTTTAGTGCTTATCCACACTATTATAAGCAGATGAACACTTTTATCCAAACACTAAAAACTGCATATCACTTAAATAAGCAAAATCCAAACACCTTTTTGGGGTAACTTTCAGGATCAATTATCTAACTTGGCTAAACAAAATCATTTAACCCACATTCGCATACAAATTTTGATGCAATGCCAATTTCATCCCAAACATATTATTAGAACAGAAAAGAGGGCTAGTGACTAACTTGAGTGATAATACCTTTCCAAAAGCTGCACCTTTTGCTTAGGTCGATTTCCATTAATGACAAGAAACGACGAGTTAACAAGTTCCACCAAGTTAGTTGACTGAAGAAGCTTACAGTCTCTCCTCACCTACATTACAAGAATTATGGTCATATAAAGCATATATACACTTAACTAAAAAATTAACGTTTACTCATTATGAAACAATAACTGAACATGAATAAGAGATAACAATCGATACCTTCAACAAGTATTGGAAATATGAGCTTCTGCGATGCTGGTTCTTATATTTGTGGACGATTCTATCGAGCACACCTACTTCAGACTGGAATTGACTAATGAAAGATTGCAACCGTGCCTCAATGGTTTCAAACTCAGCATCCATATCCTCAACTGTTCAAAGATGTACGAGAGCCATATCATTTACCTATTAAAACTTTGATATATCAAATTATCATGTGAATGGATATAGTTACCCCTTTGCCACTGTGATAACCGGAAAACAAGGGAAAAACCTTTTTTCCATTCAAATAACTCTTTGTTGGTAGTCTGGTACATGTCATATTGATCCAGCAGATAATAAGCACAAACAAAATTTAAACCAACGCTTCCGTAATACCTGTTAAAGAGATTATACCAAAAGGTGGCAAAACTGGCAGGTCAAGTGGGTTTGGGTAACGGGTCCAAACGGGTAGTTTTACACACATAATCATGAAAAATTACGTAATACTAATCATATTATACCAGTTCTAAGCATCATATCAAAAACTTTAAACACCTGTTCCTCCGTAACCAGCTTCGTCTATGTCGGTCCAGTACAAATACGTGAAAGCAGGTAAACAAAACTAATCATATTTTCGTAAATGCCGAACAACTAGCATGAATCTAAGCTCAATAACTATAACACTCTAACACCAAACAATCTAACATCTAAAAAGCTATATATACTGATACACACAAAAGTAGGCAAAGTTCATTAGTATATACCTTAATTCAGCTGTAAAAAACAGTCCCAAACACCCTTTTAATCCAGGTATAAAAACAGTCCTACAGTACAACCCCTTTAATCAAGTATAAAAACAGTCCAAAACACCCATTAATTCGTGTATAAAAACAGTCTAAAAAACCCATTAATCCAGCTGTAAAAATATTTGATGGCCAAAAATCGCCCATAACTATAGAAAAGTGTAAAAAAAAAAACGCCTAAAACTTACAATTTGGGGAAAATTTACCACCTCTAATTTATTCAATAAGCACATATAAGACTATAAGGTAAAATAAAATATTTGGAAGTTCAAATTTAATGCAGAGAGTGGTCGTACCGGAGTTGATGGTGGCTGACCACGGTAGCAATTGCAGTACTTATTTATTTTTTATTTTTACTGTAGTATAATGAATGAATGCAGTAACGAGCATAGATTTTGTTGGGCCAGTGTAACACATTATGGGCTTGTGTTTTTCATGGGAAATAATGTTTTCCGTATCAAAGGTTATTTACAACTTGAGATTGGTAGAATCCGTTCCACAGCATGGTTGGGTATTGGGTAGAGGTATTTCACAGGCATCAAATCTTTACTGGGTAAGGTTGATGGGTACCATTATGGTACACAGGGTTGAGGTGTCCCTGCCAATCTACACTTTTAATCCAACTTGAGATTGGTAACCACCACATAAATAAGAAAATTATATAGTCTCGAAAACTTCAAGTTTAGAGGCTATTTGGCTATTTTGTTATACTTCGAAAAAGAAAACAAAATTGAAAGATAATATTGTTAGATGGTTACTTTTAGTCATTCTAAATAACTACTTGAGGTGGTTGTTTACTACAAGTAAGTGATTTGCTGAAATTCGTTGAAAAAAAAAAAGGAAGCGGTTTGGAGACATGTCTAGATTAACAACTTAATAGAAAGAGACGGGTTTTTGTAGACCTCTCTAATAAGATGAAACAAAGGTTTGGGCTCACTCATTAAGTGGAAAAGAAACACCCCTTAAAGTTATTCTAAATAACTACTTGAAGTTTAGGTCCCTAAAGTCATTCTAAATAACTACTTAAATTTAGGTGCATGCGATCATTTTGTTAAACTAATACTACCCTCAATGGTCACACTACTGCACCTTCAATCTCAGCGCAACATTAGCTTTCTCTCTCTATTTACCTCTCACTTTCACTCCCAATGGTCACACATCTCTCACATTTTATTAAAATACACACTTTATACAAACATACATCACAAAATAGCCACACACACTCACAAATCAAATAATAAAAACACAAGGCGGCCCCACCTTTGCGTACTGACCTATTCGGTGAGGAGCTTACATTTCGTTTGATTTTTTGGCTCTTCTCACGCAGCACCAGTCACACCCCCAATAGGGTCACTCGTGAGATGGCATCCTTATACACTCTTACTAAGCTCCATTTGGAGCAGCCTAAGTTGAAGGACTCACATGGCGCACCAAGGTTAGTAAGCGCCCTTACGATAGCCTCAAGAGCTAATAAACAAGTACTACACTTCCTTGTCACTTTATCAACACGAATAATCCATTAGGTTGAACTTTGTGTTTGTAGTATATTTGGCAAGGTAGTTAAGTATGACAATCAAAATTTGAAGAGACATAAAAGGACCTCAAAAATATAAATACAATACACAATAATCGATTATTAAGGGTTTTATAAATTTTACAAGCTCCGACGAGCATTTAAGATTATTTGTTTTTATGCTTTTCTTAAAGCTGAAGTAGTTTTCTAGTTTCTAGTTATTCAAACTACTCATGTTTTTTTGTTTATTTGGGGTAATTTTATTTTATTTTTATTTATTTATTTATTTATTATTATTTTTTTGCATAAGCAGGTAGGAAGCCACTTTTCACTTGTTTTTTTCCCGATGTTTAGTAGTATTTATATGCATGATTGATCAAGATCCTCTCAAGTTAGAGTCAAATATGATTGATCATGTTGCTTTTATTGTGAGAGTAAACGAATAGGTGGGCCTATAACTTTTACTAAAAGAAAATATTTTATGTATTTATCTTATTTGTGATTGGTGAACATGATCTATCATGTTTGACTCAACTTGAGAGGATATCAATCCTTTTTCAATGCAGTTATAATTACATGTATAATCTTGCATGTGACTTAAATTATTTAGTTCTTTACTTTCAACAACCTCTTTTACCTATCGTTTATTCTTTCACTAGAAAGCTTAAAGTCTTTTGATCCACAGTTAATACTTTTATAGATTTTAGCATCAAGAGTTTCCTATACCGTTTTCTCCAACTAAATATTGCGTTGTTCAGGTTGTGTATCCGCATACTAAATGATGTTTTGCTCAATATTAAAGGAGCGACATTCTTTGTCACATAGAGTACTTAGTTTTTGAGGTGGAAAAATCGATGTCATAAGTGCGACTTTAAAGGTGAAGAAAGACATTTAACTTATTAGGGGGTTGGCAACACCCGAGTGATAGCACTAGACGGCACCCATCACGCATGGGAACACCGCCGCCATGCCTGCGTGATGGGGTGCGGGGTGGTTTTTACGTGATCACATCACGCACGGGAAGGAAAATATTTGAACGTTGGGCATTTAATTTTTTGACCGTTTGTAGGATTTAATGTTTTTTGTTTAAAAAAAATGAAGTGAGTGATGAGATGTAGTGACTGATGGTGTTGCCAACAAAAATATGAGTGAGTGATGGAAAAAGTAGGTGAATGATGTGGCATAAGGGAATTGGTTGAGAGTGCGTGATGAGATTTTGGGTGAGGGATGGGTTGCCAACCCCCTATTACTTATTGTCATGGAATGACATTGAATGAACTTTTGTGGTTGGAATGCTAGATCAACGACGCTTATAGACTTGCATTTGACAACTGCAAGGATCTTACAACTCAACTTTTGTTACAATGATGTGACATGACACTTGGATCATTTGTTTACTCTCTTCATTGACAACTCTTTCTTTTATAACAGATCTTTTTGTTACACATCATTGTATGAATTTTTAATTTTTAATTTTTATTTATTTATTTATTTGTTTATTTATTATTATTATTATTATTATTATTATTATTATTATTATTATTATTATTATTATTATTATTATTATTATTATTATTATTATTATTATTATTATTATTATTATTATTATTATTATTATTATTATTTTGTAAATTTTGTCTAATTCTAGTATTTCTCAATTTATTTAAATTGTTATGTTCAGACTATTTTTCAACAGACCTATTTTTAAAGAGATAACAAGCAAAAAGAAGAGCAATCTCAGACCAACAACTAATTTTCAAATGATATTTCAAAAACCTTTTATAAGAGAATCTAATGAAATTGAATTGATAAAAAAAATGTGATGAAAGATAATTTATGCTAAAAATTTATCTGAAAACCCTAATGCTATATTCACATACCAACATATTTTTGTTGATACCTTTCTCAAAACTGTTATTCTATGCAATTAATCTTTACTACATATAAAAAAAATGATCAAGCTTTGATCTTGTTTAATACCGAGTAATTTACAAAACAAGTAATGTTGTTTTACTAAAATATCGTTATACTCCCTCTGTCCCAAATTGATAGTCAACGTTTTTTTAGATGTTCCGGTTTAATTGTTAACTACTAAAAATAGATATTAAAGTTTGATTACACTTACTTGAATTTACTATTACAAACTTTAAGGAAAACATCAATTAGTTAGTTAAAGGTAAATTTGTTGGTCCCGTTTACATGGTTAAATTAACTACAAAGTTAATCTAAACATGCACCATGGTTAAATAATGTAACAAAATACTTTGAAAGACATTTGAATAAAACGTAAAGTAAATAAACAAGATATTTTTCAACGTTTAATTCTTATTAGAAATCAATCAAAGAATTGTACCCAAATGTTTGCGGAATAACACTTGGGATTGAAATGACAAGTGTGTTATGACTCCTCTCTAAACCCAAGCTAAGCTTGAGTGACAACTAAAGGTCCTACTGAGTTATCTCAGGAACTATGTTGTTCTTTGGAGGAGTAAAAGTTGTTTGTGAATGTCTAAGCATTAATTGCACAAACTTGTCAACTTTTACTTCTCACTTATGTTTCCTATTTATACACAAGTATTTACAATCGTTGTGATAAAGACAAATGATGACCTAAGCTAGTGAAGACAAAATACTTACGTATTTTGTCTCTGTTACACAAAGCTATTTTGGGCATAAGACAATATGCCTTTCTATGGAGCAGTGATGACACTGTCCTGACATTTTGCCTTTCAGGGAAAGTTTGACTTCAGGTTGATAAGGACACCATCTTATCTCTTCAAACGTTTCCCGCTTTGTCCCGCCTAATCTTCAGTCCTTAGGCCTTCAGTCTCCTTGTCTTCAATTCATACGTCTTTAGTTGTTGAGGAGTCTTGGGGGTTCAGTGAGTTATTGTCATCACTCACTGAACCCATCACCTTCTTCTTTGGCTTAAGTGCCACTCACTGAGTTCCGCCTTACTGAGTGGAGAGACCTTCTTCTTACACTCGTCCTAAGCATTCTGAAGGTGACTCACTGAGTAACTGTTCACTCAGTGACTTGAATACGTTTAAGGTCATCTAACACTTAGGTTATTTGTATTCAAATCCTTGTTTAAGAAACTTGGGTACTGAAGGAACCCAACAAAATTGTCATTCTGTTAAAAAGCGGGAAAAAGAAAACATTAATAAATATGTTTTCTTAAACTGTGTGTTTTTTGTCGATGAACAATTATTTTCGGACGGAGGAAGTAAAAGACAATTTACAATTTATTAATTATTTAAATAATTAATTACAATTTAATTCACACAAACAAAATAATTATTCACAAAAACAAATTAACGCTACGATACATTATCGTCAGTACGTGCGATGTGCGAGTAATCGTTTAGTCTTAGTAGATAACTATACTACTTATGTGGCAGGAAGCAACAAGTAATTACTTTATTCCCACTAGTCATGGTCATAGGGAATTGTAACACCCCCCAAAATATAGATTCGCGGAAGCATACAAGCATTTGGGGTGCTACGAATTAGGAATCACAACACAAGATAAAGAGAACGGAGTAGAAATCCGTTAAATTATATTACATAATTTTTAAGTCAAATGTAATACATAAGTTCAAGTTTTATAAAATAAGGCCCAGTTACACGACTGTCCCATTGTTTTCAGAGTAACGCTTGTGTAAAAACACTTAAGATT
>LBNU01000169.1:103613-132665 GCA_014162995.1 Artemisia annua
CGTAAAATAAAGTTTTTAGCCACGGTTTTGTCAGAAAAGTAATAAAATGAGTTTACTGAATCAAAAATATATTTACTTGACCTTTTACCATAATTACTGTGGTGTCGGTTCGCGTGCGGCGTTGTTTTTCAGCAAATACCGAGAAACTCTCAGTAAATTACGAAACTTGTCAGTAACTATCCGAAATGGATAAATTTGTGTTTACTGACAAAAATAAACTTTTTCAGTAGTCACTGTAAGCTACAGTGTACAAAACGGTTCCCGAAATCATGCAGAAATGTGCAGAAACATGCAGAAATGTGCTAAAATGCATATAACGTCCAAAGTGAATATAATAAATAGCAATTTATTATATAATTTAGTTTATGAAAAATACCATTTGTCACAGGAATATCTTGCTTGGCCGCCCATGAGGCCATGATGTGGTCATTTACATGCTTGCATTGTTTATTTAACAGTTCTTCATATTTTATACACATTTTGGTACTTGGTTCATTTCATACCGATCACCTGAACTATCACACAAAAAGAGCTCGAAATCTATCAAAAAATGGACGAAAACGATCGAAAAAACAATGCTAAGATCCCACTCGAACCTCATGTACTAATCTTTCCAATCCCATTTCAAGGTCCGGTTAACTGTGCTCTAAAGTTAGCCGAGCTCTTGTGTTTTTCGGGCATTTATGTCACATTTCTTAACACGAGCCACATTCATCGCCCTCTCCTCTGTCACAGCCATGTTGTAACGCCCCAACCCGATAAGGGTAGAAGCACTACATTACGGTGACATATCAAAGCATATACAGACATACAACATAAGTAATACAAAAGAATTCCAAAGGTTACAAAGTAATAATCTGGAATACAAGGTTACAAAAGAACAATAATAAATGCTAAGTCTGAAAATGCCAAAGCTCCTACTAATCCAAAGCTATCGAAGTGTAGTCTTCTAAGTCCAAAATACCCTCCACTCATAACCCAGCTTCCTACTAAAACCTGCCGCAGGAAAAGAAATGTGGCTGAGCTTAAAAAGCCTAGTGAACAGATATAACAACGAAGTAATAATGAAACCGAAATGAATACTGCATAAGGTATAAAGGGAAATAACAGAATGTAATCCAAGGTAAGTATGAACTAGAAATAAGAGGTAAGGTAAGGGTTAGTCATCAACCACGAGCCCAGAAACAGATATAATGCCTTCATAATAATGCCTTCATAATAATCATAATCATATCTCTTCATAATCATATAGAGGGGAGACCTCTCAGATAATCAGACAATAATGAGGGGTGTCCTCATATGGGTGGAGTAGCTAGCTCCCAGAAATGTGAAGGACGTGCATGCACGCAGCATCAATCACCAGATACAGATAACAGATAACAGAAACAGATCTAGGATGCATCCATACGCCCCCACAG
Organism: Artemisia annua; assembly: GCA_014162995.1. Taxonomy (NCBI): domain Eukaryota; kingdom Viridiplantae; phylum Streptophyta; class Magnoliopsida; order Asterales; family Asteraceae; genus Artemisia; species Artemisia annua. The sequence goes on from LBNU01000169.1 coordinate 105,032, forward strand.
AAATAATATTGGCCATAATAAACAGATAATTGAGCTCATAACAGATAACAGATAAGGGGACGTGGCAGAACATCACTCCACTGCCCTAGAGTCATGTCAGAGGTGCATCACTGACACGGACATGGAACCCCCATGCCTAGTGAAACAAACTTTGGCTCGGGTGTCAAACTAGAATAGGTCAAACAGAATGTCATAAATGACACAGATTATAGGTCATCATAATGGTCAGATCAGAAATACATATCAGAGGTTCATATCATAAGGTCCAAATCAGAAGTCAAATCAGAAAGTCCAAATCAGAAGGTTCAGATAACAAAGGTTCATCACAGAAAAGGTTCAGAAATAAAATAGGGTTTCATAGCAATGGCATCGGGAACCCTAAACAGAATGTCAGATCAAAAGAAAAGGAGAGAGAGAGAGAGACATGAGAAACCTTTACTGAAAAGGTCAGAATATCTGTACCTTATTCCAATAGCAAACTGATAACAAGCAAGAACTACAAAGACCACATAGTCACTCCTTCTTCACACCTGAAGGGGTAGGAGGCAGAATTACTGATAGGTTCTTACAATTCAGATTACTGATTTTAGTTATCTTTCCATTTTAGGTAACTTTTCATATATAGCAGGTTTCTATATTTAGTAACTTTCCATAATTAGCAGGTTTCCAGAATTAACAGATATTATTATTTCAGATTAGATTAAGTCCTTACTCATAGATTATAATGGAATAAAGGTATATTTTAACAAGTTACAGAAGTCTAAGGTTAATTATGACAAGTTCACAAAGTTCAGGGTTTTATTTGTAATTTCATCAATTTCAAAGGTATCAAGTGAAAATACTTCAAGTTGCTGATCTAATACTCATTTTATTCAGAATGACATCATAATCCCTTTTGTTCATAATTTTACAGTTTATACCCCTCTAGTTATAATATTTACAAAACAAACCTTATCTTTACATAATTCATGATTTAATCCCTCTAATGTCCATATTTACCAAACAAGCATATTATTTTACCAAATTTCAGAATGTCACATCAGAGTTTACATATAGTACTATTCAGCCCCTCAGATTTCAGAATTTACACAATTAGTCCCTCCATTTAACAATTAATTAAAATCGAATAATAACTAATTAGTAAATACAAATTAGGTCCTTATAATTACAAAAACCACCCAAACAGACCTTGCACTATTTTTGAATGGTTTCACATCAGTTTATAAGTCTCCAAAAACAGCCCATAAGTTTTAGAAAATTCAAATCGACCCTTAACCTTTTTAAAATCAATTCGATCCAATTTTAATTCCACAAACCCTAAACCAATTTTTCCCCAAATCATTTAGCAATCATTACCCCATCATATGACATTAATTAACCTGTAGGAACACCCAAAAATTCAAACTCTAATTCGTTATACATTTTTCTTTTTCTTTTTCATTTACCGATTTAAATAAATAAAAAAATAAATTCAAAACACCACATTTAAGCTTCCAATAATTCGAATTCCATTTTTACACTGTTATACCATTATAATGTCATGTTATAAAAATAATTTCGTGCCTCAGAAAATTCATTTTCACCTCTTTCTCAATTAAACCCGAAATTAGGGTTTCATTCGAATTAATTTCCAAATGAGCCAACAAACATGCATGATCTGATTTCTATATTTTATAATGAAGTTATATAATATAAGAAGTGATACAAAAATACCCAGAACAATTGTGGATGATTGGAATGATCAGAACGAAGTTTGTACCCTCGGCTGAAAATAACGACACAAAATAATTCACCACGAACCACTCGGTCACTTCTGGAACACCAAGCTATTTTTCTCACGTTCACAAACCTTCAAGATGGCTGGGAAAAATGGTGGGTGGTTCTGGAAAAATTGTGGAGAGGCGTAATATGTTTTTGGAGCTTTTTAGGGTTTTAATTTGGTATATTTTGGATAATCGGTATAGTAGGAGAATTGGGAACTGATTTGGCCGATTCCCTAGGCCCATATTGAGACTAAAAATCAGATTATTTGTTTCCAAATTTATTTGATAATTATCTTTAATTATTTTCCTTTTTATTTTTTTCATATTATGCATAAATAAATAATTATTTCGGCCCATATTAAAATCCTTAGGTGACATTTGATTTTTTTTGTACATATTCTTATGATGTAAAAATGTTAGCAAAATTATTTTATGGTCATAGGATACTTTATCTTATTTAATTAGGTTTTATTTGGTATTTTAAATTATAGTTTTATAAATTTTAAACTTGTAGGGGCAATTTGGTAATTCTACAGAGTTTACGAATTTTAGGTATTACACATGTATTGTCTCGTTTCAAACGTGATCGTCGTAATCTAGCAAGCAAGCTTGTAAACCACGGATCGTTGTCCCAACGAGGGTTGAATTGATCTTGTCACTCCAGTCGTGAGTTATGTAAGATGAATAAGTTTGAAAGATGAGATTTGGTTTTTGTTTATACTACGAAGACTTGTTTAAAACTTAAATGAAATAAAATACGAGTTTAAAAGAAATAAGTTGAACAAGAAAAGAAAACATAAGAGTATGTTAAACTAGAATTGAATGAGATTGAAATTGCAAAACAAAAAGTTAAACTAAAAAGTAAAATGTTTTTGGGTTTTAAGATTTAATAAACGAAAAGAAAGTTAACTAATAAAGAAATGTTTAAAAATACAACGTACTAAAACTTAAACTAAATAGAAAAGACATTAAGCTAAGTTAAATAAAACTAAAAAGGTTTTAAGAAAATTTCGACAGAGTTTCGTTTAGGTAAAACTAATTAGAACCTCACTCGATGAGACAATGAGGTGAATTAATGCCTAACTCGGCAAACAAAAGAAATGAAACTCGCTAAAAAGATAAAAGACACAAGACCTCAAAAATAATCCATACTCGCTAGATAGAAAGTCATACTCGCTATTTTAAAGTTGATATTCGCTAACAAAAACAAACAATACTCGCTGGAATTAAGATGATACTCGCTAAACCACAAGACCCATACTCGCTAACATTTTCATACTCGCAGAAAAATATGAAACTCGCTAACAAACTATTTGATACTCGCTAAACTAAAGTTCCATACTCGCTAAAAACAGATTTGATACTCGCTGAAAAAGGACTATACTCGCTATAAAAATATTTTTTTTTACCCCAACTCGCAAAACCCTAAAAATCTTACTCGCTAAATTCAAAAATAAAGCTGGAACGTTTTTTAATTCGAAACTAATAAACTAAACACTAAAACTTATAAAGATTTTTGTAGAAAAACTAGTTTAGGAGACCAAATAAGCTTTAAATAAGCTAACGACCAAACAACAAGCCCTAACCCATTATTTTCAAATCATTTGAATACAAAACCCATGCAAAGGCGGTGAACTTATAAAAGCTTGTATAAGATTAAGATGACACGAAAATAAGCTCAAAAAGATGTAAAGATTTAAAAGAAAGATTAAGATGAAGAGTAGAAATAAGCTAAGGAAAAGTATTAAGACATGAAAATAAAGCTTGCATTAATAAAACTTACACTAAGACTCAAACTAAACTAAGACTCAATAAAAACTAACTAGTGCAAATGAAGGCTAGGGGTGGTATTTAAGGGAGCAAGGGAGCTTCCCTTTTTTACATCGTGTACACTTAGCCCCCTAGTCTTTTACATTTCATGAAAACTACACGTAAACTCTATTACAACTCTACTAAACGTTCTAAAGACTAAACGTAAATCCTTGTAACTTGAGGTAGCGTGTTGACGTGCTTTCCAAAGGTCTTTGAAGACTTAAAAGTGATCACTTGCTCGAATTTGTGAAGCTTATCTTGATAATTAACTTTGAGCTTCGATTAAGCGTCTCTTTTATTTTCTTGAGCCTTTAAGGAATGAATTCGTCGTCACGGGCTTTTTTTAAGTAAATTTCATCTCTGGCTTAACTTTAAGACTCTTTTCCACATCTCGTGCTCGTTCTAGGCTTTTTGGTTGATTTCTATGTTGTTTTTGCAATATCCTTACCTGCACAGTCACAAACACAAAAACACGATATCTTTAGCGTTTAACGTTAGTTTTTGGTCTAATAGAGCCTGAAAATGGTGAATAAAAGGTATGTGAATAAGCACATACCAAAACGCTACCCCAACTTCAAATTTGAGATGATCCCTGATGGACTCGAGCATGAAAACCCTGTCTCCGGTGACCAGTTTTACGAGGTGATGGATGCTATAGACATTGTTACTAAACCACTTTTTCACGAGATGATGGTTTCGGTGTTGGTCCATGTAATTTAAGTAAATCTTGATAAACATAAATAAGAACTTCATTAATAATAATGAACAAAAGTTACAAGATTACTCAATTCCTACATGACTACATGATAACATCTTCAGCTTCTTTACGGGGATAATTTCGGTATATTATCCCCGTTAGAATGACAATGAACTCTCATTGATCCAAGCTAAGCTTGAGATTCAATGAGAGGGGAATCCTATCAACTAATACTAAGTATCTTTGTTTGTTTAGAATTCACAACTATCTCTATTACAGCAAAACATATATATAGGTAAAAATACAAAGCAACCATGTGAGGGTTGGTGAGATGTCATGCATCAGGTGGTCCATCTTCGTCTTCCTCTTTTGGAAAAGCACCAACATCCCTTTTGAAATTGTCATAACAATATTCCAACTTCTATGGCAATTCCTTGTACTTTGTTTGACTTCTCTTTTTGGAAGTTCCACCCATATTTTCAATATGTTGTAGAGATAGTTTCAGGGAGTCAGTGAGTTATTGTCATCACTCATTGACTCCATTACCTTCTTCTTTGGTTCAGGGATCATTCACTGAGTACCGCCTCACTGAATGATTGAGTTTCTTTTTAGACTCGGTCTGAACATCCTGAAGGTAACTCACTGAGTGACTGTTCACTCAGTGACTTGTTTGTGTTAAAAGTTATATGTCACTCACTGAAATAGCAATTTACTATTTTATTCAGTGAGTGACTTGGCTATTTTATGTTCAAATACTTGTGGGGACTATTTGGGTAAAATATTGACCCAACATTCGGGTTCTTTGAGTAAAAGATCTAAGCGACCCGTGACGGTGATTATACCAGATGGGTTGTTAAGTTTTGTTGTGGAAATAGGTATTGAGACATCAACTCCAGTGATTTGCTTTGAAAGAATTAGTCCATGTTGCTTGTGGACTTCTTATTTCAATCTTGTAAATCTTATCGAGGCTGGGAATGTTCCATTCAAAGGTGCGTATACTACTTATGCTTGAGTGTCTAATATTTCAATTCCTTTTATGAGCGGGACTAGAGTTTCTAATTAACACAACAGATCTTTTACAAAGATTTATCAATTTGTAATGTCATGTCACATGCAGAACTATACAATAATTGTCATATTATAAATCTATTTTCATTATACATAAACTTTTTTATACTCTATAAGCACGATTAACATATACTATAATGCTATACTATGTATGAAGTAGCATCCACCATAATTAATTTAGGACAAGAAGATTTAAGAAAATGAAAAAAAGAGTATGATGGAAAGAATATTCGCATCTAATTAACTGCTATTTGATTATTTTCGCCATTGACGTCCAATTTTTCATGTTCATTAGGGAATGATTTAGATGAATTAGTAGAAAATGTACCTGGAGCAGAACATATTCTACGAAAACGGGACCTTGCTCTTTTCTGTCGTACTAATGACCTATCGGACCCTGAAATTAAATACATTTTAGAAGAAGCTCGAACCATTCCTCTAGCTCAAGGTCTTATACTCAACACATTCGAACAGTTGGATGGTCTCATACTCCCACACATGCGCAACCTTTGTCCAAATACTCCACAAAGAACGACTCATGGCAAACACTACATCAGCATCACTGGAAACCTCCTCCTCGAACAGTATTTGGAAGGAAGATAACACTTGTTTGTCGTGGCTAGACAAACACCCTCCTAAATCCGTTGTTTATGTTAGCATTGGCAGTCTTGCAACCATGACGGTTAGCGAACTACTCGAAATATGGCATGGTTTGGTTAATAGCGGTAAACCATTTTTGTGGGCGAGACGTCCAGGGTCTATCACTGGTGGATATGACGAGGCTAAGGTTCCAAGTGAACTACTCAATTATACAAAAGAAATAGGGTGTATAGTAGATTGGGCACCACAAGAAGATGTCCTTGCACATCATGCCATTGGTGCATTTTTCACACATAGTGGATGGAACTCGACGATGGAGAGTATAGTTCAGGGTGTTCCGATGATATGCTGGCCATTCTACACAGACCAACAAGTAAATAGTCGATTTGTTGGGAGGTATGGAAGGTCGGGATAGACATTAAAGATACTAGCAACCGGTATATCGTTGAAAAGGCAATAAGGGATGTCATGGACATGACACTAGAAGTGTTTACACATTCAACAAGTAGTTGGAAAGATCTGGCCAAAGATTCAATAAAGGATTTGGGTTCATCATCTATAAATTTGGTTCGATTGATCAATGATATAAGGGCAATGACCAATGCATATGATACAACAATCTAGTTTCTTTCTAAAATGGCACTACGCTGGCAAATCATCGGTCAATAGATAATTGTATTTCTTCAATCTACTTACAAAGGCGACTCAAACTTATTCTCGTTTATTGGTTCGTGTTTCCGATTCCATTGTTGAGTTTCTCATTTTTGTTTTGTCCCACGTTATAGCCGTGATGAAGCACGGCATTAAGTAATTGTTTGGGTATGTTGAGTGGAGCTTTTGGAGCGGTGAGTGGTGAGTAATGAGCATTTTAGTTTTTAGTAGTCGTTTGGCAAATGAGCGATGAGTTTTGCTATTTTTTAAAAATGTTCATAGCTACTTTTAACAAACACACCTTAAATGTGAGATTTTAAGTATTGTTAATTATATGATAAAAATGAATGTTACTATCATATATGCATTTTTGAGTTTTTAAAAGGATATATATGTAATTTTTATTATTTTATTGCAAATGAAATGATAATTATGGTATCCATTATAGTGGTTTATGAAATGGTTTATAAAATTATGAAGAGGTATAAAAACTTGTAACATATATTGAACATCCATTTCAAGCCTGTGTGGCATAAAAAGCTTTAAGATATTGAACATTTTCATAATTTAATGAATTTGAATTAAGTGAGACATTTATAAATTTTAAAAAAGTTTATATATAATAAGGATAGGTTTATATATATTTATTTGAATTTGTTTTTCTGTTCGGTTCAGTTTTCATTTTACCAAAACCATATCCATATAGGAAATCGTATTTAATTCTGTTCGGTTCGGTTTTGGCAAATTCAGTTTGGTTACAAATTCGATTCGGTTTTATTTAGTTCGGTTTCGATTTTGGTTTTCAAATCCTATAGGTATTACCCAGGCCCGACTCTGGGGATGGGATAGCTGGGCGAAGAACGGCATCAATTTTCTTTTGTTTTGAGTCTGTTTTTAGGTCCGGATGTTAGCTGAAAATCAGGTTTAATGATTGAATCTTACGAAGTGGTTTTTATGATAGAGAATAAACATTTTTGATGAACTAATTATTAAATCTTTGAAAAAATAAAACTTCGATTGCTATTTTAATGGAGTTTGGTTTTCAGACTTTCAGATGGGAAAGATAGAAAATAACTGTAGAAGATGACCCGAGTATGTTAGTGGGACCACCGAATGACAATCACTTGTGACCCTACTTTTTGTAAGGTTTTGCTTTAGTCCTTTTAAACTTATAAGTTTATAACTCCGACCTTACTCTAGAAAAGCTACATATATTAACAAAAATTGCAAATATTATATGTTAGTTGTACAAAGATAACAAGGTACTTCTAGAGCTTTTGAACCATCTGAACACTTTCAAGGAGATTTTCCTCAAACACATTCCTTCAACTCAACAAACTAGGTATGGCATTTATTGCGTTATGGCACATCGGTAGATCAACCCATCCAACGAAACCACAGTTAACCCTATATCATAAATCAAAACAATGAGTTCAAACATAACCAGTGTATTTACCTCAAAATATAAAACACACTTACCATTGTTGGGCAGTAGAAGAACCTCCAACCAGGATTGAGCTGTGTCCATGAAGTGTGGATAATGCATTGTTTACCGCAACTACCATTTTTTATGTGTGTTATTGAGTGTGTGTTTTTTGTGTTTGACTTCCTCAAGAATAATGTTGAATGTAGAGGTGAGCAAAACCGCCCGAGTCCCGACATAAACCGATAGTCCCGAAACCGAATAATAGCTTATCGGGTCGGGGGTCGGGAGTCGGGATGGATTTTTAGCATTTTCGGGATTCGGGATGGGTCGGAACGGGCCAAAAACCGACAAAATACAAGCAAAAACCGACTACTTTCGGGACGGGTCGGGATCGGGACGGGACGGGCCAAAAAACCGACTACTTTCGGGTCGGTATTCGGTTTACGATTTAGGTGACTTTCGGGATCGGGATTAGTCGGGACGGGTCGGGATCCGGCCCGATGCTCAGCCCTAGTTGAATGGAATAATATATTGTGTAAAGTTTAGTTGCAATTTTGGTCCTTGTAAAAGTGCGTTTCTTGGGAATACTAAAACAAGTGGGAACTTTTGAACAATGTAAAGACGTTTTTACCCACACGTGAAACGCACGTGTGTGAGGGTAACGGTAAGAAATGACGGCCGTTAGCGAATAGGATACAGAGCGTTACAAACTTAAAACAGTAATGTTATCTAGTGTAATTAATTTTTGAGTGCAAAAGATGAAAACCATATCAACAAAATTTTATTTCTCTTTTATATTTTATTGTGAATGAAATGATAATTAGCACAAAGTAGAAGGATGGAAGTAAAATAGTGTGTATAGTTGTATACAAAATTACAAACCTGACATACAGGCAGATCCCCCACCAACAGTTGTGACATACAACAAAAAAAAACAACTTATAAAACGACCGAACAATGTTGTCTTTCATCTCATCCACAACACCAACACCAACACCAACACCAACCTTAACAAACAGAACCACCAGAACCGCCGCTTTTCTCAAACCGTATCCTATACATCTCAACAAAACCGGGTTTTGTTCATATAAACCGGTTTGTGTCATTTCTGATAAATCAATGTCGGCGGCGGTTCATGTTAATGATGAACCGGCGGCGGTTCATGAGCGGCCTGATTTATTTGGCCGGTTTGGGAAATATGGCGGGAAGTATGTTCCTGAGACATTAATGTTTGCTTTAACTCAACTTGAATCTGCTTTTAAGGCTCTTGCTACTGACCACCAGTTTCAGGTTGTTATTCTTTTTATTTCATATATTTTTGTGCTTTCGTGTTTATGATAGTAATTGTTTGATCAAATAAAATCAAGAGTAATATGTAAAGAAATAATGACATGAATTATGGGCTTATAAGCTCAATTTATATTGGCCTATTTTGAAACTTTAAAATCTTGTGTGTGAAATGAAATGAACTTTGTTATACCTAAGAGAACCAACACCCTCCTTGGAGGGTTTACATCACTATTTATAGTGTCTAGGGCATTACATAAGTTTCCACTATTATCAATATTGCCCCTTAAACTTTAACAAAACATGTAAACATGAACTAAACTTATGTAAACATTAATAAAACTTAACTAAGCAATATACTAAAGCAACCTATTACAAAACTTAATGACCGAGACTTGATATTAATAAAACGTGTTCCTAACAGGAAACCGAATATTTATTGTTTTACAATTTTTTTTACTACATTTATTTTTGCACATCATTAAGTGTTAATAAACTAATTAAATTTTACACACTTTTTAAAAGTGTGGAAAAACGAACTTTTTTTTTGTAGTGCATATCCAAACAGGAAACCGAATATTTATTTTGGTTCGATTCGATTTTGGCGAATCTGGTTTGGTTACAAATTCGATTTGGTTTTATTCAGTTCGGTTTTGTTTTCGGTTTTCAATTCTTCTGGTATTACCAAGGCCAGCTCGCCCATGCACAGGGCACAAAAGAATAGGGGGCATCAAATTTCTTTTGTTTTTAGTCAATTTTTAGGTCCAGATGTTAGCAGAAACCTAGGGTTAATAACTAAATCTTATGAAGTGAACAAACAATTTTTTGCTAATGAACTAATTAATAAAAGCTTTGAAAATACATAGAACTTTGATTGCTATTTTAATGGAGTTTGGAACTAACTGACTTAGCTCAGTTGGCCACTTGAGTTTCTTCTGTAGCTTAGAGAGGGGTTTTACTTGGGTGCGAGTCTCACAAGTGACAAAAGAAATTCGGATTTTCCTCTTAGTGCGAAGCCGTAAGTTCTAGGGGTTTCCCTTCGCACGTCTCTCCTAGTGGTTCGGGTCCCGGGGCCTGGGCGTTTGGATGGTTTAACTCGGGGGTTCGGATTCAAATGTGGTGCCGTTCTAAAAATAAAAATAATAACAATAATAATAATAATAAACAAATAAAAATAAAAAAGGACTTTGGTTTCAGACTTTCACATAAGATAGAATATGACTCTGGAAGATGACCTGAGTATATTAGTGGGACCATCAAAAGACGTTTACTTATGACCTTACTTTTTGTAATGTTTTATTTAGTCCTTTCAACCTTATAAGTTTATAAGTCCAACCCTTACTCTAGAAAAAACTATATATGTTAACAAAAATACTAGTACTGCGAATATTATATGTTAGTTGTACAATAGACAAGGTACTTCTTGAGCTTTCGAACCATCTGGACACTTTCAATAAGATTTCTCTTAAGCTCGTTCCTTCATCTCAACAAACCAGTATTGCTCAATGGCACATCGGTGGATCAAACCATCCAACGAAACCACAGTTTGAACCCCACATCAAACAATGAGTTCAAATATAACCATGTATTTACCTCAACCACATATAACCACCATTTTTTATGTGTAATGTGTTTTTTGTGTTTGACTTTCTCAAGAATAATGTAGAAGGGAATAATATATCATGTAAAGTTTAGTTGCAATTTTCGTCCTTGTAAAAATGGGTTTCTTAGGAATACAAAAGCAAGTGGGAATGTTTGAACAATGTAAAGACAGTTTTACCCTCACGTAAAACTCACGTGTAATATTATCTAGTGTAATTAGTTACGTGTAATATTATCTAGTGTAATTAGTTTTTGAGAATGACGGAGAGTGCTAAAGATGAAAACCACATTAACAACTTTATTTATTTATTTATTTATTTTTGGAGTAAACTACACCGTTCGTCCTTGTGGTTTGCGTTGACCGCAGCCGTTGGTCCTTTGACCAAAAAAATTGCACCACTCGGCCTTAAGTCAGAAACGTTATGCACCGTTTGTCCCTCCATCCAACTGGGCCCACTAAATCTTAGTTAACGAGCGTTAGTGGGATTTAGTGGGCCCAGTTGGATGGAAGAACAAACGGTGCATAACGTGTATGACTTAAGGCCGAGTGGTGCAATTTTTTTTGTCCAAGAACCAACGGCTGCGGTCAACACAAACCACAAGGACGAACGGTGTAGTTTACTCCTCCAATTAATTCTTATTTATTTATTTATTTATTTATTATTTTTTTTTTTTTGAGAATGAAATGTGATAATTAGCACAAAGGAGAAGGATGGAAGTAAAATAGTGTGTATAAGTTGTATACAAAATTACAAACCTGACATACAGGCAGATCCCCCACCAACAGTTGTGACACACAAAAAAACAACTTATATAAAACGACCCAACAATGTTGTCTTTCATCTCATCCACACCAACACCAACCTTAACAAACAGAACCACCACCACAACCGCCGCTTTTCTCAAACCGTATCCTATACATCTCAACAAAACCGGGTTTTGTTCATATAAACCGGTTTGTGTCATTTCTGATAAATCAATGTCGTCGGCGGTTCATGTTAATGATGAACCGGTGGCGGCGGTTCATGAGCGGCCTGATTTATTTGGCCGGTTTGGGAAATATGGCGGGAAGTATGTTCCTGAGACATTAATGTTTGCTTTAACTCAGCTTGAAGCTGCTTTTAAGGCTCTTGCTACTGACCACCAGTTTCAGGTTGTTATTCTTTTTATTTCATATATTTTTGTGCTTTGGTGTTTATTATTGTAATTGTTTGATCAAATAAAATCAAGTGTAATATGTAAAGGAATAATGACATGAATTATGGGCATATAAGCTCAATTTATATTGGCCTATTTTGAAATTTGTGGGCTTATATAAGTTTGTTATGACTAGATGCAAACAACCTTGAAGTGGCCACGCCAACCTTCTGAAAAGGGAGGGCTTTATTACCTTGTTTGAGTCTGTGTGGATTAGTCGGTCAAAAGGTCGGAAACCATGCTTACCCAAAAAAAAAAAAAAAAGAAGTTTGTTATGACTTGTAAGCAGGAAAAAGTAAGCAATTACAAACACGCTCTTAATTTTAGTACCGAGTTATGGAATGCGCTTTGTTTTGTTCTATATGTACTAAGTTATTATACGAGTAAAACATGTTACACCCTACTAATTAAACTTGGAAATGTATTACTGTAGAGCATAGGTCGTTGAAACACTTTTACAAGGTCAATGACAGGTGTACAAAAAAAGTACTCTGCATCAAGCCGCATCATTCTGAAAATGTCCTGTTACATCCCTTTTATCACATTTTCAAAATTCAATAATGTGTAAGCATGTTACGTAAAAAGTAATTACTTTTAAAAACAAAGATCCCAGTACCCCCTAGTTATTAGGAAAAGAATTACGTAGTACTAAAGTTCTATATTACTCCAAAATCACTCTTCATTTGGACTGGACCTTGTCAAAATATCAAATGTTTGCTACCTAACATAAGTTTGTTTTAAGCACTGTTGTAAGAATCGTATTTCATATGAAATCCTTTGCTAATATATGTAAGATATTGTGCAAGTGCAGAAGGAATTGGATGGGATATTGAAGGATTATGTTGGTAGGGAAAGCCCTCTTTATTTTGCAGAAAGACTTACCGAACACTATAAACGTCCCAACGGTGAAGGACCAGAAATCTACCTTAAGAGGGAAGATTTAAACCATACTGGTGCACATAAGATCAATAACGCGGTTGCACAAGCGTTGTTGGCCAAGAAGTTAGGGAAAGAGCGTATCATTGCTGAAACTGGTGCTGGTCAGCATGGAGTTGCAACCGCAACTGTATGTGCGCGGTTTGGGTTGCAGTGTATTATTTATATGGGTGCTCAAGATATGGAAAGACAAGCTCTTAACGTGTTCAGAATGCGGCTCCTTGGAGCAGAGGTTTGTTTGCCCTCCTTCTAGTTGTCCAATTTTTACATATAATCCCAAGTACTTTATATTTCTTTTCATGTTAAAATTTATATAATTTTTTTTGGATAAAGGGTTTTTACACCCTGGTAAATATTATTACTCCAAAAAACATTTAAGTACATAGGATGTGAGTGAATCCCACATCTCCCCATTACATAGGCGAAAAACAGACGCACCATTTATGCTTCAAACCAAAACCTATCATAAGAATGACAAACCAAACTTATGAAAAACTATTCTATAAAACTACTAACGTCTAGCATGACCACGAAGCCTAATATCCCAAGCGTCACGGAATGCTAATTGCTCTTGAGTTAAATCTTCGAACTCATCATCATCATATGTATGTGTTAAGACAAATAATGTCTAAAAACGTTGTTTATATTTTTCGACACCTCTACGTTTTGATAATAACAAAATGTGAAAACGTCTTACATCAAAATTAACGTAAACAAGTTTTTAGTTGTAATATTCCATTTCGACGTAAATCACTTGAGGTAAGAACAAATAAATTTACAATTTGACAAATGATCAAAGAAACAAATTCTTTGTTCAAAACTTCACATTTTTATAAATGTGAAAAAGCATTTTTTTCAAAAATAGATTTTAAAAATTATTTTTGAATTATAAAGAAATGTTTTATTTGGGAAATTATATTCAAATTCATAATAGCCATATTTCCCCCCAAATCCAGCTCCAAACATTCCCCAAATAAAACTTTCACCACACAAGGGAGCGTTTTGTCTGGGACAGTACCACTAAACCCGATGGTATCGTTAAATTTAACGGTACTGTGGGAACTTTAATGGTACCGTCTTTCTGTAACGGCTAGTTTTTCTTTCCCTATAAATAGTGGATCATTTTACACTCCCAAACTGCCAATTTTCACACAGAACTTTCTTGAGTTAAATCCACATTATCCAATCTTGATTCTTTGATCATTTAGTTAGTTTGTTTTTGTTTAAGAGTGATCCAATCTTCCATCACCTTCATTCCTCTACTAGTGCAAGAGAAGAACACATCGTATCGAGAAGATACAAAGTGTTGTAGTATTAGTTTAGTGCACTCATAACACTTGTTACATACTTGTTGTATATTGTTATACAAAGTTGTTTGTCATCATATCTAGTTAGATTGTGTGGATCGTTTTGATCGTGTAGAGATCGGGTAGATCTTGTGTAGCTTGTGTTGATAGTGTGTAGATCGGGTAGATCGTGTGTGGATCAGGTAGATCGTGTAGATCGGGTATAGATCGGGTAGATCTGTAAAGATCAGGTAGATCTTTTAGCTTGTGTGATTAGTTTGAAGATCGGGTAGATCGTGAGTGAGATTGGTTCTAGCTAGATTAGAACTCGACATTTAGCTTAGTGTTGGAAATTGTGATAAGCGATGTACGGTTTTCTCCGCCTGAAGGGAGTTTGTTCACATAGTGCATTGAACTCTCGAGGAGTGGAGTAGGGCGAAGAGGAGCTTCGTTACCGAACCACTATAAATCTCGGTGTCTTGGTTTGATCTTTCCAACTCTCACCTTTGATCTTGCTTATCATATTTCTTAGTAGTTATTGTTTGTTTAGTTTAGTATAGCTATATTACGTTCATATTGTGATTGATTGATTTCACTGAAACTCGAATCAAAGTTTTTCGAAAGCAATTTTTATAACGAAGTAAAAACGGTAAAATTATTCAACCCTCCCTTCTAGTTTTCCACAATATGGGTTATCATCATAATCATCTTTCCAACGCTTGTATAGGCTCTTCCTCCCAGATCCACCTCCACTCTTGGATGCCATAAAACCTGTTAGTGGTACATGGATGAGAAATTTCATTCTTTATACTGTCATTTTATGGATAGCATATTAGTAAGAACTTTCTAGTGGCAAGTGTGCATTGTAGTCTTCTTGGAAAGAGGCATGAAATATAGGTAATTTTTATCAACAAATAAAAAAGGATTTGTTACACGATTATTTTTTTCTAGGACGAAAAAAATCATTTATAGATAAACAAATAAATTGTTATCTAACTTATGTAGTTATTTTGATATGATTATCTGGGTCACTTTAATCTCTTCAAAAATGCATATCCGAACACCCCTAAAGGAACCAATATATTTCATATTACATGTTTATGGTATTTTGTATGGATGCAAAATTGGAACATGCACTTCATCTAATTCCTTATCTTTTTGGAGGATGGAAGAACAACTTCATGGTTACTTTGTCTTTATGTATGATACACTGTTAAGAGTTACAAACTTACATTTGGCATTTTCCTTTTCGAGTAAACAGAGACAAGTTCATTGCTAATTTTTTCTTGATGGTTATCTTGTTGCAACACTATGGGTGGAAATGTCAACGCACTTTACCTTTTATGGGTCAGGTAAGTTATGTTACTATCTTAGACGGGTCAAACTAGAATAATTTAGCTAAATGGGGACCGAGTCACACAGATGTCGTTCAAACCCTGAAAGTCTATTGTTAATGCATACATCGTTCTGAATCGTTTCATTCAGAGATTTATATTATAACGGTATAATATACATTACATATTCTTTTCTCCAAATATGGACAAAAATTGTTTGCACAACCTGTTTTGACCCATCACCCGGCTTGCCCATCTTGCCACCTCAATGAACCATAATTGACGTTGATGCTTCAATGACTATTGTCTAAATGTTACATCATATAGGTCAGAGCAGTTCATTCGGGGACAGCCACACTAAAGGACGCCACATCAGAGGCTATACGTGACTGGGTGACCAACGTGGAAACAACCCATTATATCTTAGGTTCTGTTGCTGGCCCACATCCCTACCCCATGATGGTACGCGAGTTCCATGCAGTAATTGGTAAAGAAACAAGAAAGCAAGCATTGGAAAAATGGGGTGGAAAACCAGATGTGTTGGTTGCGTGTGTTGGTGGAGGTTCAAATGCTATGGGCCTATTTCATGAGTTTGTTGATGACAAAGAAGTTAGGTTAATTGGTGTAGAGGCTGCGGGTCATGGTTTAGATAGTGGAAAACATGCAGCAACGTTAACACTAGGTGAGGTTGGAGTGTTGCATGGGGCTATGAGCTATTTGTTGCAAGATGACGATGGTCAAATCATTGAGCCTCACTCTATAAGTGCTGGGTAAATTTAACAACTTTTATTGCTTTTGTTTGCATTAGAGTTGGCAAATGGGCAGGCGGGTGGGTTGGGTCGTGGGTCAAAATGGGTTTTCAAAAGGACGATTTTGGTATGTGTTGGGTTCTGCTAACCCAAAATACGTTTTGTCTAAAAATTATAGGTTTTTTATAAGTAACTTGTTCGTTAAATATGATAACAAAGTTTATATATGGGAAAATTACTGATATAATCCCATTTATACAAAATAACCTATTTGGTAGAAATCTATACAAAATAACCCCATATTTATAAATAAGAGAAAAATGCTAAAAACATGATATTTCCATAACGTTTCTGAGTTTTGGCAAAATTTTACTTTGCTATATTACGTAAATTTGTGGGACAAATTAAGTTGTGTGATTTTTGGGATTTTTTAAAGGAAATTTTAGGATTTCCACAATATTAATGTTACGGATTATGTGGTTATTTTGTACTTAGTATAAAATTTCTAAGTAGGACACATTGTAATATAGCCTACGAATAAGCGTTAAGCTAGTGTTTTATGCATTACATTGTTTCAATAGTAACATAATTAAACGGAACGATTTAGGAGTTCTTATGCACAAAGACGACGATCTTTGATCCGATATGAACAAAAGATAACCTGAATCGACCCATTCTGGTCGAAAATGCCACCTTTAGCCCCTGCTCCATTCACTTCATTATTCTTATTCTTTATTTCAAATTGTCATGTCTATAGGCTGGACTACCCAGGAGTGGGACCCGAGCATAGCTTTTTGAAAGACATAGGCCGAGCCGAATATCATAGCGTCACCGACGAGGAAGCATTGGAAGGTACATAAACTTTTATTTCCTTCATTTGAATGATATCTTCTTTTGATTTGTTGTTCAAATTGTTTTGTTTTGTGTGTGTAGCTTTTAAGAGACTGTCTAGACTAGAGGGTATAATCCCAGCACTCGAGACATCTCATGCACTCGCGTATCTAGAGAAACTGTGTCCAACTTTACCTAATGGAACCAAGGTCGTGCTCAACTGTAGTGGTAGAGGAGACAAAGATGTTCATACGGCCATCAAGTATCTGCAGCTTTAAAGGTGTTGCCACAAGAGCTAAAGCATCATAAGAGTCATAAATTTACCGGAAAAAGGTTATGTTGTATGTTCTTACTTCTCGTATTGAAGATAAACGTTTCTTTATGGGATTTATGATCACAATGTTTTGGGAACTTAATGAACTTGCAACAATTTCTTGTGCTTTCATGGTTTTTTTGTTNTTTTTTGTTTTTTTTTTTTGTTTTTTTTTTCAAGGATATGACTTTACTATGCCCAGGTGAATATGATTGATGCCCTAATGTTAGTTTTCGGTTCTACTGACTAATAAGCATAAAAAAGTGATACTCGCAGGAAAAAACGAAATGATTCTTATCTTTTGCAACCGAACCACACCAGTTGCACTTTTTTGGAAAAGGGAACCACACCAGTTGCTCATTTTCCAAACACCTTTAGAGGGTAAAAGATCAAAATTTCCTTAATAAGAGTTTCAAAGCAGAAGATTGAACTATGGTGTTAAAACCTCATTTTTATTTTTATACTCGCTGTTAACAATTTTCATATGATGGGATTACGCTTAATGGGATAGACTGATCGTCGCTTCCTTCCTCTACGAGTTCTGGAGCATACATCGTGACAGTGCTTAAAATATCCATCTTCTCCAACTCCGAGCATACTTAAAAACATAACACATTTAAGAAACATAAAAAAAAGGCATCTATACTCGCTAAATGTTTTCCCCACTAAAACGGTTAACAGTCATTATAGATAACTAGCAGGTATCCGTGCGTTGCAGCGGCGGGTATCCTTTAATTACTTTTTTTGGCGAGCAAGGTTTTCAAAATACGTTTTTTTTTGTGCCTTAAAATTTTGGTTGACAATAACTCTACTTTTTTTGTGACAATAACTCTACACAATAGCATTCTATTTCATATGAAAAAAATAGTATGGTGCGTGTGCGATTCTGCAACAATACAAAAGTGGTATTCGATAATAATATGAAGCTAAGAAGTCAAATTAGTTGACAATGGCTTATTGTCGCAAGTAGCTAAAAGACGGTGTCATAAGCTTCATTAAATTTTACTGTATACGACATAAAAATAGGTTAATTGTCTAAAAAATTATCATACTTGCCAGTTGACACATGAACTAGCACGCCGAGATTGGACGACATAGGTCTTCATGCATCTCCAGAATCTTAATGCACTTAACCTATTCTCTATGTGTGGTCATTGTGAACAAAAAGTCATAGTGGTCCAACAAGCTCAATCAGATTCTGCAAACGTTCACATTTGTGTCACTAGAATCATCGACGTCTCATATGAATCATTAAAAGTTTATTTCGCGGATCAAATAAAGGTGACGTTATTTTATTTCATGATTTGGCATTGACTTGGCATTTGTGCGTAACTTTGTGTTCTATTTTGGCCATCATGTTTTCATTTTGGTTATTGACTTGTATATTTGCGACGTATCTGTCACTGTGCGTGACATGTTTATCAATTTTTGTTGTTAATTAACTAACTTTTTATATCAAATCCTTTTCGTTATTTTAGTTAAAATAGAATCTACTTATCAATTATTAATCCAAGTTACTATCATGTTGTCAAATATATTGTGTATCTGCCCGTTAGTATCCCAATGTACCATACTTAAATGTGTGTTCATAGTGTTTCAAGGAAGAAGGTGAAAAGGTCTGAGGATTCTAAGCGGAAGGAGATGATGATGCAGTATGGTTTGAGTATCAACACCTACATCCGTGAGTAATATTTTGTCATCAGAAACAGTTAATATTCTTTGGAACAAATTCATCATGCCCATCGGAAACGTGAAATATTTTGTCCTCAGATACATCAACATCCTCATTAGAAACCTCTAATTTATAACAAAATATATTATATTATACTGTATTTTTATATGAGAATGTATATACAATTTAGCATGTCATCCAGTTAATTTATATACATATATACCAAAAAGTTAAACATAGAAAGAATGAACCACTAGCATCTTTCAACAAAATATCATTGTTCAGGTGGTGGAATCAACCATAGAACAACAAATGCCTAATGCATAACATAGTGTTTAGATCTACATAAACATCATAAAACTGTAAAAAGATATTGTTTTGCATCAGCAATCGGCTAACTACATCAGCAAGTATCAAGTAGCAGCAGTTTTTAGACATTTTATCAACATCCACTTCCACTTCCAACATATACAAGCCCCCTACCAACCTACGTTTCACAGCAGCTATCAACAACCTCATACATGTGCAAAAGTTATCAAAATACATAGTTACAAAAGACATGTAACATTAACTACCTAATATACTCCATGATAATCAACACCAAGTTTGAACTTTTCAACAAATTTATATCAAGAGTAATTTTGAGTTTTCTGTTTTTCTTGAAACCATACTGCATCATCATCTTCTTCCACTTTCCCTTTAAGAAAGAAGGTGAAAAGGATTCTAAGAGGAAGGAGATGATACTGCATGATCATCTCCTTCCACGTTTGAAGCTTAAACTAACATGATTAAGTAGTCATACATTATCTTTCACTAGCATCTTTCAACAAAATATCATTGTTCAGGTGGTGGAATCAACCATAGAACAACAAATGCCTAATGCATAACATAGTGTTTAGATCTACATAAACATCATAAAACTGTAAAAAGATATTGTTTTGCATCAGCAATCGGCTAACTACATCAGCAAGTATCAAGTAGCAGCACTTTTTAGACATTTTATCAACATCCACTTCCACTTCCAACATATACAAGCCCCCTACCAACCTCCGGTTCACTGCAGCTATCAACAACCTCATACATGTGCAAAAGTTATCAAAATACATAGTTACAAAAGACATGTAACATTAACTACCTAATATACTCCATGATAATCAACACCAAGCTAGTTTGAACTTTTTAACAAATTTATATTAAGAGTAAATTTGAGCTTTCTTGCATCATCATCTTCTTCCACTTTCCCTTTAAGAAAGAAGGTGAAAAGGATTCTAAGAGGAAGGAGATGATACTGCATGATCATCTCCTTCCACGTTTGAAGCTTAAACTAACATGATTAAGTAGTCATACATTATCTGTAAATTACAATTGATAGAGAGGACTATTTTGATGTGGTTGTTCAATCCACTAAAAGGATTATCTGACGGCGTTACTGGAATAGAAGAATATATATATGTTTTATTTGAATCTTCTAAAGAATGACTCTTTAGGTGGCGGATTCAAATCCTTCTTTCACATGGATTTCTCATAGGAATAGGTATTTTTGTCCCAAATTGAATGATTAGATCATTGATCCAATAACTGCTATATAAACCTTTCACTCTCCTGTGTTTCCTCTAGTTCCTTGCTAGTGTGTTATAATGATACATGCACCTACCGCTCACAAAAATAAAAAATAAAATAGGACTGTGGGATTGATCTTGCTTCATTTGTTGATGAAGTTAATAGCTTGACCGTGTGGAAAGGCTCTACCACTTTAGCATTACGTGTATTTAACTTCCCATGTAATTTGTTCTTGTGCCTTAAGATTAGGATACCACTACTAGTTTTATTTCTTATTTAAATGTAACTTGCTTTGTTAATGAGAATAGAGAAGAAAATATGTTAAAAAGTAGTCTTATTCCTTTCTTAATTTCTTGGAGAGTTGCTAACTCAATTAGCTATTTATCTTAGGAGATTGACCTCCTCTAATTGGTCCATATCATTTGGTGCTTTCATTCATCTTACTCATGCCTCCAATCGACGACGCCATACGTTCTCGCCTTATAGGCTCGTGACTCGAAGTCGCCATGGCCAAATTGGCTGAAACTGTGGCCAAGTATTATCCCGACTCCACTCCGTATACTCCGCCACCAACATCAAAACCACCACCCCTCAAAGAATCAATGGTTGCCTTAGCCGATACCATAGCTAATTTATACAATGATCCACATTCCCTCGAGCTCGCCAACCATTGGAAACGCCTCGCCAACCAATGGGATACTAACATATCAACAAATTAACCACCCTAAACCCATGGCTAAGTCTCTCAACGCCTCCGCTTTATTTATTACCAAGATTAAACATAATGTCGCCAAACTCGAGTTCCTCTTCACCCGGTCATCATGGACATGTTACCCATCTTCCGTTGCGTGAAAATATTTTTTTAGGTCAACAAGGACATCCACCAAAGTTTGTTTTTCTTCAAACCGAACCGAAACCACTTGATCCGAGGTACACAACAATGAGCCTTGAGGACAAGGCTCGTTTTAAGACGGGGAGTATTGATACGTGCATGAAGACCGCAAGCAACCATGATCTCTTTATTTTCCACATGCACAATTGAACTAGTTTGTTTCATGCAAAATTTTAGGAACCACAAGTCTACCACTTTAGCACTACGTGTATTTAACTTCCCATGTAATCTGTTCTTGTGCCTTAAGATTAGGATACCACTACTAGTTTTATTTCTTATTTAAATGTAACTTGCTTTGTTAATGAGAATAGAGAAGAAAATATATTAAAAGTAGTCTTATTCCTTTCTTAATTTCTTGGAGAGTTGCTAACTCAATTAGCTATTTATCGTAGAGATTGACCTCCTCTAATTGGTCCCTATCAATGACGGTGGTGTCGGCGATGACAATAGATACGCCGGAGATGTTTCCGGCTGCGCGGTTGGCAAGGATGGTTGTTTGGAGTATGGGAGTACTGATATATGATGATTTTAACCACAAAATATATGAGTTTTTGGTGGTTTAAGTAATTTCTTAGATGGAGAAAATGGTGGATGTTTATTTGAATATTTTAGAGAGAGAAAAGTTTAATGAAGGAAGATGATAAAAAGTTGAAGTGTTATAAATATCAGTTACACATCACTTCATGTGTAAATTATACTCATCATTTATTGTTTTCAGTTGCACATTCCGATAAAGTTATTTAAACTTTGAGTAAGGTCCACATTCTGATAAAGCTATTTAAACATTCCGACTAAAGTTAAAGAGTAAATGTTCAATCTTGGTGTTTGGATTAGGGTCAGATAAATTACAAAGTTTAAGTTATCTTATATTCGCAACTATATTGGTACGATTTTTCTGTTTTATCAAGTGCAGGACTGCAGGTACTACACTGGATATTGTGGTAACATGGAAAGAGACATGAAGGACTAAAGTTCAACAAATATCAAAGATTAGTACCAATCTTGTGCCTGCGTAAATTTGAGGGATATTTCTGGACAGGAGCTATAAATAGAATTTTCTGCATACTTTTCATTTATGTTTTTAGTTTTACTGTGTGCAAGTGTAGGTTTGTTTGCACCGTCTATGTTAGGGTTTGATTCGGTTGAATCATTGTGTACTAGTTGAGTTTTGTATCTCTATTTCTTTGAGTCAAGCCAACATTCTACTAATCTTTATGGTATGAATATGTAGTAATTAAAGGGGTGGTTGGTTGAATTCATCTTTTGTGTTGTTAGAGTTAAAATCAGTGATTTTTTTTATTTTTTTTTTTTATTTTTTTATTATTATTATTATTTTTTTTTCACACATTATGGTTGGAAAACGTTGCACTTGCATACCATGACATATTAAAGTGACAATGGCTTTGATTTTAATCTGAGAAAAAGGGTCAGATTCATTAACGTGGATCACACAGTGATACAGTATGTAACCAGTATTTAGTTGCGAATAAACCACCATATCCATTTCTGAATTGTGATCTCAACCATTTGCTATGTAGTGTATTTATCTTGTAACCATTCAATACAATCTCACCCTCAATGGTATTACAAATTTATACACGACAAGATGCTTAGAATCAACAGTGAATATTCTTGTAATCTAGGAAGCCTTACATACTATGGTATAGAAGTTTAGTTCA
The DNA here is from genome assembly GCA_014162995.1 of Artemisia annua. Lineage (NCBI taxonomy): Eukaryota > Viridiplantae > Streptophyta > Magnoliopsida > Asterales > Asteraceae > Artemisia > Artemisia annua. Next base: position 128,387 of record LBNU01000169.1, read on the forward strand.
AGTAAATATATAAGTTCCTATTCGCTTCCTTTTTAAATTTAAATCATTTCATCAATGCAAATTCATTTGCATTCAGTGACGGGTCTTGATTTTTGGCAAGGAAAAATCTAACCTTACATCCATGTGTAACTGAATCTTTTTTTATGCAAACATGATTTTGATATTATCTTGTTCTCTACTTGATCACAGTACATATCATAGTACATATGCCTACCATTATGACAATCACAGTACATATCCAAAAGATAATCTAACTGGAACAAAAGCAAACATCAACTAATAGATGTTTAATATCAGTCAATTCTATGGGATTTTGTTTAAGTCAATACCTAGTTCACCAAGTTTTCTTCTTTTGTGATTTTCTTGTTCACAATTTCTAGTTTCTCGGTTGCTCTTTGTAGCCTAAGTAATTACTTAGAATGTTGATTAGACAATGTTTATTTTATATATTGTATGTTATTAATTCGTATGGGTCAAATAGGTCTAAGTATGGGCTGGGTTAAAAACCTTAACCCAAACACCCCGTTAGTTTATGTAAGTTATTTCTAGTTATGGTTGAAACGTTGCAATGTTCATGTGAAAAGACACAACGTTTCATCCAAGTATATAAGGTCTTAGAATCGAGTCATTGTATATACCTTTTACAGTTTTATAGAAGTATTATTCATATTATCAAAATTCTCATTGTTTACATTCTGTTTTATTCATACAACAAGTATGGTGAATTACAATCACATTCTCAAACGAAATTGGCTCCAAGCCAAACCTGTGAAACCAATCCAACATTGGTATCAGAGCGCAAGTTCTGATTCCTGGATGGAGCCATCAAAAAATGATACCACAAACACACCAAACAAACAACCCATGCAGAATGATTTGATGCCTTGGAACAAACACAAGAAGAAAATTTCCCCTGAAGGAAAGAAGATGTTGAAAGAGAAAGTGCAAGAAATCGTGTCCTACAACTCCACTAAATTGCAGAAAGAAAGGATGGATGGAAGCAGTTACAAGAAGAAGGATAAAAGGCCAAGATGCTATGTATGTAGAAAACGTGGGCATATTTTCAGAAATTGTCCAAAGAAACTAGAAAAACTACCCATGTACCAAATCACTAACACATCAGAAACTTTCAACACCACACCAAGATATCAAACTACAAACATGAACCCTTCATATCCACAGAATCATGGAAAGGCAAAATATCGAGAACAAGTTCATGTTCTCACTGACTACATGGTAGAGGGTTCTGACAAGGAAAGTTGGGACGATATATGGTATGTGAGTTATGCATATAAAAGGCATATGTCTCCTATGAAACATCTATTTAAAAGAATGGTTAAAAGATTCAAAGTAGAGGGTGTAGAAGAGGATGAAAGGAAGTTTATTATTTCCTATGGTGTGGGAGAAGCAGTTGTGGGTACTGGAGATGGAGAGATTGTAATGGCAAATGTGTTATATACCCCTGAAATAACACTAAATGTTCTAAGTATGGAACAACTTGAAGAGCAAGGATTCATAGTAACATATGGGACAGATAGATGCAAGTTGAAGTACATGTTTGACAGTTTTGAGAATTATGCAAATGAAGATATTATGATGGAAGAACAAGATGATGAAAGCATAATCACAAGCCACAACAAATTCTTGGATGATTATTTCAAATCATTGGATATTGAAGAGGAATGCTCATTGATCAAAGGACTGGAAGAACTTAAAATGGATCATCAGGAAACTCATGACTACATAGATCACGACTACATGAGTTTGAATGGTACTTTGTATGCAATGAAGGTTAATACTTTTCCCAGATTTATTGCTTTTCTGGATTTGATCAAAATAGATAAATTGGTATTCGAAAATTGGGAAGTATTGAGTAAAAGGTTCATAGAGATGCTTGAATGGCTTTATTTGGGATTTATGAGGCAGTGTGCATTAGGAAATTTACCACCCATCATTGGGGTGATAAAAGTGGACATGTTAGGTTTATATAAGTTTGTTGATGATCTGGGTGGATATATGCATATCACTCTCAACAATCAATGGTACCAAGTTGCAATAGCAAGCCTTACATACTATGGTATAGAAGTTTAGTTCAAGTAAATATATAAGTTCCTATTCGCTTCCATTTTAAATTTAAATCATTTCATCAATGCAAATTCATTTGCATTCAGTGACGGGTCTTGATTTTTGGCAAGGAAAAATCTAACCTTGCATCCATGTGTAACTGAATCTTTTTTTATGCAAACATGATTTTGATATTATCTTGTTCTCTACTCATAACATACAGCTATGCCCAAAAATATAATTGCCGTTCAGAAAAAGCTATGCCAACAACTATGTATCTTATCATATTCAGCTAAGGCTACTATTACAAGGATGAAACTTTACTACATTTGTTTGTTGACACATTCTTGAAAATTAACTAAACTGTTTTAAAACATCATATACTGAGACTTGATCAGAGTACATATCACAGTACATATGCCTACCATTATGACAATCACAGTACATATCCAAAAGATAATCTAACTGGAACAAAAGCAAACATCAACTAATAGATGTTTAATATCAGTCAATTCTATGGGATTTTGTTTAAGTCAATACCTAGTTCACCAAGTTTTCTTCTTTTGTGATTTTCTTGTTCACAATTTCTAGTTTCTCGGTCGNGTACAAGAACGAGGTAATTACTTACTTTAGTAATTATCAAGAGATCGAATCACAAAACGGTAAGAGGTGATTCATAAGATCTAATTCAACTCTAATTAGGGTTCTTCATTCTCCATTAATCAAGTGTTGCTAAGAGGTACGTTTCTTGTTTATGTTTTAGTTAACTCTTTATGTGTTATAGTAGATCCTATGCTTCCGCAATATGTATATATGATATTACATGAATAATATGCATGCCATGATTATTAAATTCTAACAGTGGTATCAGAGTCATCTATAACATGTAATTGCTTGCTAAAACTTAATAAAAAACGTATCTTTAATTGTTTTAGATACATGTTATTGTTCTAGGGCTTAATTTTATTTTTTATGAAAAAATAAACCCTAACCCTAATTTTTTTGGGGGGGGGACGATTTTCCTAACCCTAATTAGGGTTTTATGGTTGGTAATTAATTATGTGTAATTAATTGGTTAGAAACCCTAGGTTTGTAACATGTTTTTACGCACTATGTGGTAATTGTTATGCATGAATCCATGACGAAACATGCATGTTAGTCATGGATTAAGATTATGTTTTGATTGTTAGTATGTGTTTTACACCTAGTTCTTAGATAGATCTAAAATTGGAGAGACTCCAATTACAATTAAAATCAATTTACTTGTTTATGTGGTGTACTAATTAATTTAAGCTTACGCAATCGATCCTTCGATGTATGTGGCTCACTTGTGCAAAGTGAAAGTTTTAATTAATTATACACTTTGCCAAAACCTAGAATTGATTTAATTAGGGTTTATCTAATTATGCTTGCATGCGGCTAATTGTTTTCACCTTTTTATTATTAGTTGTGTTTTGTTGTGTTTTCTTTTAAAATTACTTGTTTAATTGTTATGTGTTTATTATGTTGTAAGCAATAACAAGGGTGATTTTCAATGAAAAATAATTGGACTAATAAAGGTGAAACCAAATTTTGAGTATCATAAAACTTTTAATTGGTTGAGGTGACTGTTCTTTAACGTTTTCAAGGCTCAATGGCATACTATAAGGTGAGGCATAAGTTTGGTTTCGCAATAAATTGTGGCCTTAGAGAGACTCCATTTTGTCTCTACGCTCGCTTGTATGTCAACTTGGATTCCTTTTAGATCGAAGCCTCTTAGTGCAAAGTTGTAAATCGCTCAACGCACCAATTAAAACTTTGATGATCGGCTCACGTTAAAACCGGATTAAAAAAAATTGTTTTGAAAATTTTATGTCATAAAGATGAGTGCATGCATCTTTATACATGTTTTTGATAATCACATCAAAAATAAATACCCTTAAAATTTAAGTCGTGTGCTATCTAACTATAAGGAAAACTTGGAGTTAATTTTCGGGCATGCGTGGGACCTATATCGAAAATTAATGACAAGGCAAAAATTTTCCATGTATGCGTGGGACCTAGTGGAAAATTTGCAGTTTATAAGTTAGACGACTTAAGTAAGTTTGTATGCGTGAGACCTAGAGCTTACAGCACACGATGGGACGAAACATGCTTACATTGCAAGTTGATGAATCAACTTGAAGTAAGTCCCATAAATTTCTAGGAATTGGAAAAATTGTTTGCCAATTATTGT
>LBNU01000170.1:14713-26447 GCA_014162995.1 Artemisia annua
ACCCTAAAAGTTCTCTCTAGGGGCGACAAAATACCCTCCTATCCATTCTAATCGTTCTTCATCAATCCACTTCAATTCTTGATTTTCTTTCATAAATCTGCTAAGGTTAATGATTACTATTCGTATTAATCACTTTCTTGATCAGTTTTGTGGAATTAATTGAGTTCTTGTTGTGTTTTTTCTGAAGTCGATTCTTTTAGGGTTTTGTTGCCGCCACTTGGTTTTCAATCATTCATATATTCTAAATCGTTATTATAGTCGGTTCAGGGTCCCTATATATCCTAAATCGATTATATTCCATCCTGATTATATTACATCTTGTTTGATTGAATTCTATCTAATCGTTTTTATTTATTATTAAGTCGGTTTCCCTAAATCGACTTTTAATATATAAGGTCGATTTGGTTTGTTGCGTATTGTTTTTCATTCCATATCCAAATCCCTAACAGATTCAAAGTTTTTGTTTTGTAAAATTTTGTCCACAACACACTTGACCAAATAAGCCAATAAGCCAAAAACAAAATCTATTACAAACACAATAACAACTACAAAATAAACAACGAGTAACAAAAACAACAAGATTCAACAAAATCAAATACCAATAAATTCAGCAAGATCAAACAAGAACACAACTAAGTAGCAGCAGCAGCAATGCAAAAGAAACCAAAAATAGGGACTTAAATAAGCACTTGAATAAGCAGGAAAATGAAAACTAAAGGAGCAATCTTAAACACTACCTAGGGGGAGTACAAAGCAACAAGAATCACTCCTATTGGTCAAGAATTGACCAAACTAAACCCTTTTGAAGTTTGTCCCAAGTCTGGTAGCAGGGGATGAAGAGTCCAAATGGGTGACCTATGCGCACAAAATAAGCTAGTAAACAAGCATAACAGTTCAAACACAGGGTGGATCTAACAAAATAGCCTAACAACCATCACAAAGCACCAAAGATCAGGTCAAAAGCTCAAGAAATAAACAAGTTGTGGCCTAATGAAAATGGGTCAAAACTGCCTTATGCTGGGTGCAGGGCAGATTTGGCTCAAATAGGTCACTTTGGGATCAAATTACACCAAGCAAATGAGCTTCAATTTGGAAATTTCTTTTTGATTTGGGTGCATCAGCAACCAATTAACATATAACAACAAGAATATTTCATTTCCAATCCATATTAAACACTATGCATGATCTTAAAATTTGTCCCATTTTACAGTTACATAAAAATTTGACTTTTGAAAGTTATGAACTAATTGACTTTGGTGAGATTTGTCTGATAACTTCTGATTAATAATGGTAAATGAAACTTAAATAAAGCTAAATTAGGCTACCTAGACTAAATTTAAAGTGAATGCAAGATCTTGGTAACCAAAATTCACAACAGTTGGACTGTTAAAGAAATGGGCATGTACTTTTGACTTTCTTTGTAAAATTGAACAAGGTAAAGTTTGTTTGGAGTTGATTACTGCCTTAGTGATTAGTCTAAGCAAGATTGAACCACAAATAACAACAACAAGATACAAACAGCAATACCAAACACTCCTTAATGGACTGATTTCAAAGAGTTTCAAGGCAAATGCAACAATTACCACTACAACTGAACTAATCAACTTATATAAAGCTAATACAAACTTAAATTAACAAAAATGAACAAGCAATTACACTTAGCAGTTTAAGATAGAAAAATATGGTGCAAATCTTACTTGACATCCAAGCAAAGAGCAACCTATGAACCAAGAACCATACCCTAATGTCTCCCATGAGACTCTAAACCATACTTCATCCCCATTACTACTACTGCAACTGTTTTCTTTTTTCTTCCTTCAATTATTTTTTTATTTTTTTGAATTTCTTTTGCACTTTTCTGTTTTCTCTTTTTCTTTTTGATTTTTCACTTTCTTTTGATTTCAGTAACTTAAACCAACTTGTAACACTCTTTTTAGATTAAACACACTCTATTTAAACAAGAAAATAAATAACTTGAAAAATTGCATAAAGATACGAATTTGAAATAACTAAATTGAAACTTTAAATTAAACTTGAAATCTGAATTACAAGAGTAGATTAGATAGAAAACAGAAAAATTCTAAGAAAAGGGATGCCTTTGAAGGCTTACATGAGTTCACTATTTATACTAAATGTCGAATGGGTCTTTGCTTCTTCTTTGTGCTACTTCTGTGAGAGAAAACTATGTAAAAATCATCCTTGTGCTTTCTTGAATCAATCCCAGTCGTCCAATTAAAGTTTGCTTGATCTGAGCCCTTAAACCAATTTTGGCGGGAAAACAGTTGTGAGCCTTTTGGATTGCCAGCATGGAAATGGTGCAAATGCTGAATAGACCCATCACTCGTCAAGCTGAGTACACGTCAAGCCTTGATAAGCCAGAACGGATTTTGTGTAAAAAGGGGGACGCGTCAGGGGGGACCATCAAAACCCTAAGCACGGCGAGTTGACGCGCAACACGCACAACTGACCGTCAGATCTTTTTCTATATATATCCCAATTTTTATCATATTGTGGAACTTTAGAGAGAACCTAATCATTATGCAGTTTTTCACCTTGCAGATCTCCACGTACATTGAAGATAATATCAATATCATCATATGCTATGTTTGTTTGATTCTATCATTTGTTTCTTTTGTTACATGCAGGAGGTTTTCTTTTGTGTCTCTAGACATAAGAAACCTAACCATTTATTATTATTGATGGTGTTTTTTTATTGTATGGAAAGTTATCGATTATGGCATAAAAAACTGCAACCTCCTATACGGTAAAGCTTAACGTCTTAAGAAATGATTGTGCCTTTTTGCCATACTTTTCTTCGTCTATACAGTCAAAACAACAAACACCAAATACAAATAATGTCACAAATCTTTGGAGTATGTTTTTGCGTGTTCTGATACAAAGGATGAATAGACACAAAAACTAGCAAATATCAAGAATGTCAAACTCCCTGGAACTTCAGAAAAGCACAAAAGGTCCTCGGGGAGAATTAAAGAAACAATAATCATCCCACAAAAACATAAAAGACATTTCGAGCAAGGAATAAAGTGTCAAGTGCACTTTAGTCCCGTCAGTTTCAAGTTTCAATAATGTCCCCGGAATTTAGATTGAGAAAATAGAAAGACCTTTGGAATTCAAACTGAAAATTGTCCTTGGGAGTTTGTAAGATTGGCACTTATCCCTAAAATTTAAAATTTACACTTGCACCCTTGGGGGGCTAAACTATTACTAACAGAAACCTACACTTTAATCAACCTTAATCCTTTACAAACCATACCCAAACATAACCCCGGCCCAAAACAACAAACTCCAGCCAAACCCAATCCCCACCCCTTATAACTCCAAATAAACACAAGTCAACTCTTGCTTCCTCTTTTCCCTTTCCCGTTAACTCAGCAGTCCACCACCACCAACACCGACCACTCCGCAACACTCCACCCCCAACCCCAAGACCCAAAAGTATACTCACACTCCTTCCCTCTCTCATAAACCATACCACCCCCAATTCCATGCTGCAATCCAAAAGCCACAACTTTCCGCCAAACATTGTTAAGGCCAGATCAAGCAAAACTTAATGACCCGACTGGATGATCACAAGAAAGCACAAGAGATTTACATAGTTTTCTCCTCACAGAATAGCACAAAGCAACAAAGACCATTCGACATTTAGTAATAAATAGGAACCATGTAAGCCTTCAAAGGCAATCCTTTCTTAGAATTTTCTGTTCTATCTAACTACCTAATTCAGATTCAAGTTTAATTTAAAGTTTTCAATTTAGTACTCAAATCATCTTTAGCAGTTTCAAGTATTAATTCTGTTAAATAGAGTGTGTGTTAATCAAAAAGAGTTACAAGTGTTTAGTTACGAAATCAAAGAAAGTGAAAATCAAAAAAAAAGAGAAAACAAAGGCAAAGAAATTCAAAAAAAAAAAAATATAGAAGAAAAAAGAAAACAGTTCAGTATAGTAATGGATGAAGTATGTTAAGTCTCCATGAGACATTAGGGTATGGGCTGGTCATAGTTGCTCTTTGCTGATGTCCAGTAAAATTGCACCATTATTTTTCATCTTAAAAACCCCCCCTGCCTAAGGAATTGCTGTCATTTTGTTAATTTAGTTTGATTCACTTTTATAAGTAGGATTAGTCAGTTGTAGGTATCTGTTGCATTTGCTTGAAACTCTTTAAAATCAGCCATTAACAGTGTTGGTTTGCTGTTTGGTACTGTTGATTGTTATTGTGTCGAATCTTGCAGACCTAATCACTAATGCATAATCAACTCCAAACAAACTTACCTTGTCAATTTACAGAAGAACGCAAAAGTACATGCCCATTTCTTAACAGTCCAACTGGTGAATTTGGTTACCAGACCTGCATTCATTTAAATTTAGCTAGGTAGCCCTATTATGCCTTATTACAGTTTCATTTACCATATTAAATAAGAAGGATCAGACAAACTCACCAAAGTAAATTAGACATAACTTCAAAGCAAAAATACTTATGAACTTAAAAGGAAAATTTAAGACAATGCATATTTAATATGTTGAAAATGAAATATCTTGTTGTTATATGTTATGGTTCTGATGCACCAAATCAAAAAAAGAATTCTCTTGTCGAATTCTTCACTTTTATGCTCCAAAAACGTCCAAAATGCTTCCTTTTCCAGAATTTCTCTCCAAAGTACCTAAAATGACAAAAGGAACGATTTAGGGCAATAATTAATCAAATAAATACGATTTCGGGCTTAAATGACCCCCGAAAAGCGGTACACTTTTCGCCTTGTCAATCAGCAACCTGCTCGTCGACTTCCCTTGATACTTGTTGAATAATGTTGAAATTTTCAAGCTTAGACAGTCGAGAGTTGTAGTGATGAATGGTCTGAGGTAAGTTAGATTTGTAAGACTTCTGAGGATAGTATCATGCTTTGAGAGTTGTTCATGAATGGTTAAGTTGTCGTTGACGATATCTGCAGTGACCTGGCGAACATCTTCAACACGAGTGTCAAGGCTTGTATCAGTGATTGTGGAAGTACGTGACTTGGTGGTAGTGGTAACCGTAGCCTGAGTGGTGGTTGCTGGTATGAAACCCATTGTGGCTGTTGTGGTGATAGGAGTAGGAATGGGACCCGTTGTGTTGATAGAAGTGACTTGTTCAATCGGGACGTTAACCATTGAGACGACTTCATCACGCTCCTCTCCTGACTTGTCAGTTTCAGTATGAAGGGGTCTATCTTCCAGGAATTGGTCTCCATAGGTTTCGAGATGTTTGAGTGATGCAAGAGTCCCCGTGGACCTGTCGGGTTCTACAGAGAGCTCATGGTCATCAGTTTTCAATTTGAGGTTCTCTTGTACTTCAGGATAGACAGTCGACACGAATTCAGTGAGGAGGGTGTCGAGTTGTTTCTCATGTTCTGCCGTAGACAGATTCTGTTCTTGAACAGATTTGTCTTTAGAGGCATCTTCAATCACCTGGTCAGTTTCATCGAACGTGTGAGAGATATTGGTTCCTTCATGTTCTTCTCTAGCACGTGTTTCGTCTGTATTAGTATCAGTTGACGAGGTTTCTTGCTCAGGACCTGGTGACACAGACTTTTCAGGGGATTCAGAGGGTTTCGAAGGTTCACTAGATCGTTTCTTGAGAATGAACTGGGTGGTAGTAGACTTGGATGCCGGAGATGATATTTTTAGTAAGGTGTGTGCAGCTTGCTCTTCTGTGGCTATTTCCTTTCCTTTTCCTTCGGTTTCTGGTAGCTGTTGAGATTTACTGACTTCAGGTTCCTTGATAGTCACACCTTTCAGAGGATGTCCTAATGATTCAGCATACTCTTTAGAGCTTGTTTCCAATGTCGTTCGTAAAATTTCATTCTCAGCTTCACTCAACGACCCTTCATTAATCACATTCTCATCGATTAGTTTTCTTCGACTATTGGATCCTTCCTTTTTCCACGTGCTACTTCTTTTGATCCTCTTGGTTTGAACTGGAGGATTATCTTTGGTTGGTGCTTCTTTCCGTTTTTGCTGCGTGGGTTTACTATTCATGGGAGGTTTCGGTGCTGGGGACTCAGAATCAACAGCGTATTCCAAGTGTGACTTAACCTTTTTCATGTAAGCTTGGAAGTATGATGAGTTGCGGATGTTGGGGGTAATGAGAACTTCAGGATGATCCATCCCAAAAATCTCACGTTTGGCACCTTTAGCAGTATACTTAAGATTCCCCAATGCGTATTCATCTGTGGGCACATGGAGAGGAGAATTAGATCTCATGTGGAAGTTAAGTTGGCTTTGTAGGTGTTGAATTAACTTTTTGGTGAATCTAATGCTAGGAATGACCAGCTTGTTAGTTTTCTTCTTAGTAATTTTGTGTTGAGCAAGGTTTTCTCTGTCATCAATGAAGGAAGATATCGAGTGTGCAAATTCCTCCCAGATCCTCTCCGCATAATCGATATTGGCAACTTTCACCACTCCCTAGAGAATTTGTAATATTGGTGCCCTTTGTCTCTCGTACCCTGAAGTTTTACCAGTAAGACATAGATTGAGAATGGTAGCAATTACTCTCCATGGATGATACATGTCACTAGTAATCACGGAAGAAATCAGAGTGACATTCAAAGGATACCCTAAGTCATTAACGAACTTAAGAATGTCCTCAGTAGAAGGTGGTGAAGTGAATGGATTTGCCTCATCAACAGGTGTAATTTGTAGAGTATCTCTAAGAGTGTCTTTGGTGAGAGCAATCCATTGTTCGTTTNATAGATTGAGAATGGTAGCAATTACTCTCCATGGATGATACATGTCACTAGTAATCACGGAAGAAATCAGAGTGACATTCAAAGGATACCCTAAGTCATTAACGAACTTAAGAATGTCCTCAGTAGAAGGTGGTGAAGTGAATGGATTTGCCTCATCAACAGGTGTAATTTGTAGAGTATCTCTAAGAGTGTCTTTGGTGAGAGCAATCCATTGTTCGTTTAACTGACAACGATAGCATTGTGAGGTCTTATCATAGAATATTGTGTCCCAGAACTGTTGAATGTAGATAGAAGGGATTGTGGAGCTTGCGATAAATGCATTGAAGAACGTGGTTTGCTTGAGAATATCCACTGCAATTTGGTAGATTGGGTTTGGTTGTGGTTTGACCATGTCTAGATAGCAGTTACTTCTTCCAATTGGCACCCATTTGTTGTGTGCTACAATCTGTTCATCTATACGAATAGGTGTTGATGTAGCAGTAGATGTCTCATTAGCCATTAAGTCTGCATAACAATAGACATATAGAGTAAAGCAAGCAAACACAATGTTAGATGAGAGCCATGGCTCCGCGTTAGATCATGAATGAATGTACGATGCTTAAAACACACATAATATGGTGATTAAGATGAGTGACATTCAAATATCAAAGTATATGCCATAAAGTGTATATTAAACCACACTAAACAGTCCAGCAGTTAAGGGTCAAGTTGCTAGAGATCATCCCACAGAAGTCAAGCCTCTAGGGATCAGATAGCTAGAAGAAAAATCACAATGGATCAAGCCTCTAGGAATCAAACCACTAGAGATCAAATTGCAAAGAATCAAACCGCTGGGTATCAAACAGCTTATGGCACAAACCGCAATACATCACATAGGAAAAACCACTATACATAACATGGAAAAACCGCTAATAAGACTATCGATCAAACCGCAAGGTATCAAACCGCTATACATCACATGGGACAAACCGCTATACATTATAAGGGACAAACAACCGAACAGATATGGATCAAACCGCATGTTATCAAACTGCGTTCTACACAAACCGCTATACGTCACATGGGACAAACTGCTTTACATTATAAGGGACAAACCGCCAAAAAGATATGGGTCAAACCGCATGGTATCAAACTGCGTTCTACACAAACCGCAATACGTCACATGGGACAAACCGTTAATAGGAATATGGGACAAACCGCTAATAAGAATATGGGACAAACCGCTACGAGGAACAAAGTAACCACTCGACTCGCTAGGAGCCAAGAATCACTACAAAACTCCTCCTAGTGAAATAATTACTCATCACAGCATATGTACCACTTGTCAAACCAATAAAAACCCACATTACTAATAATCGACACTTAAACAACACAAGCGCACAATGCATCGAAGTGAAAAGCCAACAACAATACACGATTTGGGTATAAATTAACAAACCGAGGCTATCAAATAAGATTATAATCTAATCCCAACATACAACACATTCAAATCTACACGAATCACATTGAGTCGATTAGCAAACCTAGGAGTAAATCATATTGAGCACACAGTTGATAGTAAATCANTACTTTTATATTCGTGTTAAATGACCCCTAACTCATATTTTGATTGGAATAAAAGCTCATTTGCTTGAGGACAAGCAAATCCCAAGTGTAAGGGTATTTGATGAGACGAAAAGTGTTATGCTTTTAGGGGGTCATTTAAGTCCTAATTCGTATAAATGTGATCAAATATTGCCCTAAATCGTTCCTTTTGTCATTTTAGGTACATTTGAGAGGAATTCTGGAAAACATGCATATTCGGACGTTTTTGGAGCATAAAAGTGAAGAAAACGACAAAGTCTCAAAAGATGAAGATTTACAACCTGACGGCGTCAGAAGTCATAAGGTGACGCCGTCAGAAAGTCTTGACAAAAGAGTGGAATCCAATTTTCAAATGACGGGCCAGAGGAAATTTTGGAATTAACACCTGACGCCGTCAGGTGTTAGGAAAAGTAGGCCATCAGGTTATAAATTAAAGAGTGACGGCCCAGAAGGTTTTATAAGGTGACGGCGTCAGAAGTGGATCTAGGCCATCCGAGAAACCTAATGGCGGCGAGCTGACGGCGTCAGGCCTTATAACCTGACGCCGTCAGAGTGTAAAATCTATATATAGTTTTCTAATTTGCATTCATTAGTGTGGAACTTTGTGGAGAACTTTTAGGGCAAACCCTAAAAGACGAATTTTCTGTACTTTTTAGGGTTTCCAACCCTTGGAACCCTCACGCTTAATTAAAGATAAGTGTTCACTTTAATTCAATCAATATGTCTATGTGTTGGTTGATTATCTCTTTTGCTTGTCTTTTAATTAACATGTGTAGCTAAATTCTCTAGTGTTTGCTTAGATCTAATGAAACCTAACTATTAATTATTGGTTGATTGGTGTGTGTTGTTGTTTGTTGGGATGATTGTTCCATCAATGTTAGGCTCAAGAAAACTGGCCAACCTCCTTTATGGTAACGTGCTTGAACGTCTTGGGAAACATGTAGCCAAGGCATACTAGGCTATTAAGGTAGTATTTAACGCATGAGCCACTGTTTACAACCCCTATGGTTGTGCCGTGCATGGCATAGGGCGAGATAAGAGCTCATAGAATTGGAGAGATATGTATGCCACTCCATGAGTTATTAGGAATACACCCTTCATCCACACAAGTAACACACATATCAATTAACCGGTAAAAGATAGTTAGGGAGTAATGAAATCTAAGTAAACACAATTTTCTCCATATTGTTTTCACAACCACAATAGTTTAGATATTTATTTTATTTTAATTTGCATAAGTAGTAAACTTGGGTTAGTTGACTAGCAACTAATTCCGCCCTTCCTCTAAAAACCGAGATTTTAATTGCTTTCAAAAAAATATAAAAATACAAAAAGAATCTTCCTTCCACCCTTAGACCTATTAGAGTAGCTTTTCTATCCTAACGAACACTATTCCCTGTGAGAGAACGATCAATCCCCCGTACTTACCACTATCCTATACTACATCGGTCAGGTACACTGCCTGGTGGGGTTGTAAGCCTCTTGAGATCCCTCGAGAGGTAAAACCTGTTGTAAGGTCACAAAACCACGCATCAAGTTTTTGGCGCCGCTGCCGGGGAATAGTTATTGTTTAGGTAGAATTTTTATTTCTTTAGGTCTACTCACTAGATTCCTTTCTAGTGAGATTTTTATTTTCTTTTTCTAGGATTTTCTTTAGTCTATCTTTTTCTTCGTGTTTTTGTTCGTAATCTTTACCATCCGCCATCATGGAAGGTGGTAACATCCTTGATCCCAACAACCTAATTCAACCAAACCACCCACCACAACCAAACCAACCTCCTAGACCCCGCACCTTAGGAGAGTATTCCCGACCTAGCCACCTTGGCTATCGAAACACCATTGAGCTCACTCAAGGAGCCAATGTCACTCCCTTGCGATCCGACACCATCCGGTTGGTGCAAAGCGGATGCGCATTCCATGGACTTCGTTCCGAAGATCCAAACCAACATCTCAAGGATTTCCTCAAAATCGTAGATTCCATAGACCTTGATGTTGCAACTCGAGAGACGACCCGATTGCGTCTCTTCCAATTCTCTCTACGGGACCAAGCTAGTCAATGGCTTGAGCGACTTCCCGCAGGATCCATCACCTCTTGGGACGATCTCACAACTCGTTTCCTTGCTCAATTTTTCCCACCGGGGAGAACTACCAAGCTAAGGAATGATATCTTGGCGTTCCAACAACGCCAAGGCGAAACCCTCTACGAGGCATGGACTCGATTCAAGGACTTACTCCAAAAAGTCCCTCATCATGGCATAGACCTTTGGCTCCAAGTCCAAATCTTCTATGACCACATCAATCTCCACACGAGGCAAACCATTGACCAAGCGGCCGGTGGCAAGCTACGTGATCTAAGTGCGGAACAATCATGGGATCTCCTAGAAGATCTTGCTCTATATGACAACGAAAGTTGGAATGATCCCCGTGATTTGAATAAAACGGTCAAGGCAATATCTTTGCCTTCGAATAATTCAAGCACTTCCGACCGTAGGATCATAGAACTTGAAGACCAAGTCAAGTTTCTCATGAAATCCTACGAAGCTCCTAAACCTTCAAGCCAAGTGAACAAAATCACTTCTTCGTGCGAATTATGTAGTGGTCCCCACGACACTCATAACTGCATGGAACTTCCCAAAGAAGCCTTCAAAGAATTCGCCTCCTCCCGCATCAACAAGACGAGGGAGAAGTGGTCCATCGCCAACCAAGAGCCTAAGAAACCAAACGGGTATTATGAGGCATGGAAAAATAAACCGAATTTCAGTTGGGGACAAACTCGCAGCGTGTCATTCAATGACTCCCCTCCGCTTACGTGGTCTGAGCACCATCCTCCTCTAAGTGCACCCGAGCAGGAACCTGAGGAGATCCTACGGAAATTTATCCTATCACAAGAGATGAGACTCACGAGACTCGAAACTTTCAGGCAACAACAGGACGACATGAATAACAAGGTTGGTAACCTGGTTGACATGATAAAAGGTCGCCTTGTTGGTGAAATAACACGAGTCGAGGGAATCAAGTCTGCCACCGTCCTCACCCCACCGACCTCTCCTATGAAAATTAAAAGCCCCAGCAAGCTCTTCAAGCACGTTTCACCGGATAAGAAAGAAGTTACGAAACCTTCCCCCTCAAACACACCAACCCACTTCATAAACACCATCACCAAAATGCCTTTACACAAACCCAATGAAGACCAAAAATCTATCAGGAATGTGGAGGGTAGAATCAAGAAACCCGACAACCCCTCAGAACCGTTAGAGAACCCTACCCCAAGAGGGACGAGCGATAAGGAGGATTCGGAGAAGGAATCCAAAGAGCTCCGAAAATCTTCTGAACCATGCGATGACCCCCTTTTAGAGGAACTCGAAAGGAGCACAACAGGATTACACATTGGACGAAAAGTAGGGAGTG
>LBNU01000171.1:0-12620 GCA_014162995.1 Artemisia annua
GTAATTGCCACTGTTTTTATAAACATGATCAATAACTTTCTTTTGTTCAAAAACAGTATTTTTGTCCCCTGCAACAGTTGTTACTTCACCCACATTTGCTGAAAGTACTGATTTGTCCCCTGCAGTACTTTCCTTTTTGACCCATATTTGTTTAACTTTGGGAGTAGTGGTCTGTGGTTTAAGTACTCTATTGCTAGACTGCTTAGGTTTAGGTACCCAATAGCTTCATCTTTTCATATGTTTTACATGCAACACAGTTCTTAAAAAGGCTGGAAAAAAAGCACAAAAAAAAACAAGAATCTATGCAATAAGTATCTAACATCAGCTAAAGCTCTACTACCAAAAAAAATGTAATCTCTACCTACCTAAAGTACTCAATAGAACTATAAAATTAGGTACACTTTACAATATAATAATACTAAAACAAATTGAAATGTTAAAAAATTATAAGACTTTAAAGAATAACTGAATTCACTTACATACATGATACAACTGTAAGCCTTTCCCGATTGAATTAAGAGAACAAACGGCTACCACAATTTCGATAACATTATCATTATTAGTATCCATTTTAATCAGCATATCTGTTTTACTGCATTTGATCTTACATTAGCAGTACCTTGAGGTGTTGAAGGTTTCCTAACAGTCTTTTTGTTATGAACTGTTTTTGATTTACCAGTACCTTGAAAGGACTGTCTTGTAGGTACTGAGGGTTTGAAAAAATTCATTTTCTGTTGAGGGTACCTAGGTGTTGTAGCAAAATTACTATGGTTGACCCTTCTAGAATAGTTCCAAACTGGTTTGGGTGAAACTGGTTTAGTTGGTGGCCTATGTTGAGCAGTGTTGGGCTTTGGGTACTGACTTAGGTACTCTGAATGTAAGTTACAATCTTTGATCAGATGAGTGGGACTATAACAAACAAAACATAGCTTCTGATTCATGAACCCAAATCCTTTTCTATTATGATAATAGCCTATACCAGAGTGACCTCTAGATGAAGAATGAAAAGAGTTTCTAAAATCAGCAGTATTTTGAAAAATCTTTTGTGAAGGTACTGCTGAATGATTAGCAGTCTTTTGATAAGGTACTGCTGGTTTTTGAAAAGATTTAGTAGAACTCTTAACATTTACATTGTTCCTTGATTCCCCAGTATTCCCATGATTCCTAAGAATTTCAACTGTGACTTTAGATGAATCTGGATTAGATTGACCCTTAAGTTTATGTCTAAACTCTAGATTGTCTACTCCATAACAAGAAACATCTGTCCTAGGTGGTTGAAAACTTCCAACACTATGAGGAACTGCATGATATCCTTCATCCTTTTTAAACACAGGTGGTGTGGGGCTTATGGGTTCATCATCACTAGATGTATTTTCTTCAGTACATGTTTCAAATTCACTAGTGGAGACCTCTTCTGAACTACCTTCTTCCCTATTACTAGATGGATTCTCATCTAGGCAATTATCTTCATCACCATATCCTAGACCAGTTTTAATATTTGTCCTTCTCTGCTTTTCACAAAAACTAGCATGTGTGAGACCAGCCTCTTTCCAACTAGCAAGTTTTTTTAACAAATCATCCCTTTCTTTAGTGAGTTTTTCAACCTCTGATATCTTACATCCTAACTTCCATTCACTTAACTTTAATTGATAGTCCTGTTGCTGATATTTTTCAGCCCAAGCTACTTCATTTTCCTCATGAGTGATTATCTTAGCTTCTAAGTTTTCTAAGGTCAATTGATAACCTAAAACTTCTGACCTAGCCTTATTATGTTTATCTCTTTCAGACACATAATCAGTAAGAACCTTTTGATAAACATCACTACACTTAGAACATACCTCAGTAGTATTAGATGAAGTGGATGAGGTGGCAACCAAAGCTAGCAAAACAGATTCATCTTCATCCTCCAAGCTCCAATCACAACCTCCAAGCTCTCCAGCAGAGTATCCTGGTTCTTCATCAAAAGCTGCACTCCAGTCAAATTCCTCCATGGCAGTCATGCAGAAAGTTACTGGTTCATCATCAAATTCATTACTCCAGTCAACCTCAGAAAGGTTTTCTTGAGCCACCAAAGCTTTTGGTTTAGAGTCTGGAAGCTCCTTGAGTTCTAGTTTAGGTTTCTCAGCCATCTTGTTTGCTTGGTATTTTGCAAACCTACATTCCCTTGCAAAGTGACCAGTCTTTTGACAATTAAAGCACTCAATTTTTGACTTGTCAAATGCAATTCCCTGTTTGGCTTTGAAATCAATTCCCCTTCCTGTCTTCTTCATGAACTTTTTAATCCTTGCAGTGATCATAGCTACTTGCCATCTGATATCAATTTCTTCCAAAGAATCTTCTTCAATCTGCAACAAATCTTCTTCATAGGTAACAGGTAGAGTGGCTTGTTGAGCAAAGAATGAGCATACAACTTCATCACAGTTGACTGTTGGTGAAGCTGATTGAGTGGGAAAATCTCTACTAGGTGTAGAAAGCACAGTTGTTTCACCAACAGTACTTTGTGAATGATAAGCAGTACTTTTGGTAGAAGGACTGCTTGTTTTGGTAGATGACACAAAAGCAATGTTGTGTGAGAGTGAACTAGTTTTCCCAGTTGTTTCTTGCTCATATACCTTTAAAGTATTGTAGAGATCATCAAAGTCCATGGTAGACAAGCTGGGTTGACCTCTGATCATGGTAGCAATAACATGCCAGGCAGATGGCAAACTTCTTAGAAACTTCAAGTTTGCATCTTCAGAAGATACTGAGACATTATGAATTTCTAGCATGCTTAGAAGATTTTGAAATCTTTCATAAGCAGAGTCAAGGCCTTCTCTTTCTCCAACAGCAAAGGTTTCAAACTGCTGCTTCAACAAACTGGTATGCATCTTCTTGGAAGCTTCATTGCCTCCAAATCTGGTCTTGATAGCAGCCCACAACTGTTTTGCATCCTGAGCATTATGAAACTTAAGTAGATGACTGTCAGGTATGGCAGACAGCAGTATGTTGAGAACCTTGTCTTGAGCCTTCTTGACAGCAGCTGGTAGAGTAGGTTTAGGTGGTTTTGGTTGGCCTTCAACATGCACAGGTTCTTCTAAGACTTGGTTGCCATTGACAATGATATCCCAGAGAGAGGAATCAGTCATAGCAATGTACTGCCTCATCTTCATGCTCCATAGATCATACTCTCCCTTCTTGACAGTAGGAATGCGAACTGTAGTGATGGAAGTCATCTGAGGGGTTTCGGACGTTGACATCTTTGTTGAGTTGATTAAGGTATAGGGTTTCTTCTTAATCAGAGTTTCCACACAAGCTCTGATACCACTTGTTGGATCGATATACTCTGACCAAACTATTATATAGCTTGTTAAGGGTTTAGTAGCCTTGGATAAATCCTAATCTACTAACAATGAAACACTGAATTACTCTATTAAGTATGCGGAATTACTTAACAAAGCTAAGAAGAATTAACCAAACTTTGATTATAATAACACCTTAAATCTGCTTGTAGAATGCAGACTATTACAACTCTAACTTCTCTAAATCGTATTCGTAAAACTCTATTAAACTCTATATATCTTTGACCTCCTAGGGATCCTTTTATAGGCACAAGGATAACCCTAAGTCGGTTTACAATACTTTACGTACAAGAATACTAATTCCTATTATAGTTTATCTTCTAGAATATTCTAAGCATCCTTGCAACCGAATTTCCATCAGCAGTCCTTTGATCTTTAACTTTAGTCAATGCAGTACTTCGACCTTTATATCTGTGCAGTACTTTCATAGAGCAGTACTTTGACTTGCATCAGTACTTTGACCCAACACTTTAATTTCACTTTTTATTTCGCGCAGTTACGTTTTTAATTCTCGTTTTTAGTTTAATTTGCGTTTTAGATATCCTTATGCCCCGTTACTTGTTCCCTTATCTTAAGTGCTTGTTTTTATTCGTTATTTTAATCTCAATAGTGTAGAACTCCAAAATTCCCAATTATTTTCCTATTCACTGCACGTTATCACGATCACGAACCGACAATCTCGACTTCAACCTTCGTTGGGAGAACGACCCGGGGAAATACTTTCACGAGTATTTCTTTGGACAAAACAAATATTCTAATTGCTACATCAATTAAAATGGCGCCGCTGCCGGGGAAGGCTTGAGAAGAGTGTGTCGATTCCGTTCGTTGTTTTCACGTTTTGAAGATCCTTCTCCCGGGAAGTTATCATTTTTTGTAAATATTTCAAAATATAAAAAGCCAAAAATATTTTCTTTATCAAAATTGATTTTCATTTTTGTCTTGATTTGTTTTTTTTCGTAAAAAAAAACCCAAAAATATTCGTCTTATCCTCTTATCCGTTTAATTCTTCTTCTCTAATCCTCTAAACCGTTTAATTCTATATCTTTCTTCCTCTTATGTTTAATTCTTATGGCGTCTCTCGGCTATCATTGTTTTCATTGCAAGAGTCCGATGGAGAATGCGTATCGTTGTTACAAGTGTATGTGTGAAAGGTGTGGAAATAATTGTAGAGATGGATTTTGTAATGTGTGCGAATTATTCATTAATGCAAATCCAAATTCTTCTAATGAATCCCCAAATTTATCAGATTACCCTTCACAGCCTGAGATACATGCTATTAATGACAAACCTACCATTTCGGCTCCTAAACCTTCAAGAATTGATCCAAACCTTTCACGATTTACGGTTCGAAGTTGTCAAGCAAACGTACTGAGCTTAAAGCGGTTACTAAAAGGAACGACTTGCCTAATCTTTACGTTTATGAAGAACAAGAACCGGGGACCATAACGGAAGTGGTGGAAATTCCTAGCCCTCAGAGCACACCACTTGTCCCACCTCCGGATTCTTCAAGATGTTCTTCGAGACTTGATAGTCATTTAGAAGAGGTCGACATTTCTCTCGTTAATGATGATTCCACTTCATCCATGATTGTTGATATTGTTAAGCCGTCAGATCCTTTGGAGCCCGAGCTCAAGGATTCTTTACCCGACTTTGAAAAATATACTTTGGTACGGCAGTGGAGTGTGAGTTACCTTTTCTTGACAATTCAAACGATCATGATGAGATGTTCTCCGATTCCGACGATGATGATTCTTTATCTTGTGGAGACATTGATTATATAGAGGATTTACCTTCTGAGCTCGTCAGCTTAGAAGAAGAGAATGATGAAGATATTGACACCGAAATCCAAGATGAAGCTCTTCGTGATAAATTATTGAACATCAATCTTCTCGTTTCTAAGATCGAGGCATTGAATGATCCTCCGACTTCTTCTCCTATCCCCGATATGGATAGTGATTTCTTACCCGAGCTTGAAATTTTTCGATTTGAAGAGACGAGTAGTTGCAGTCCCACTATTCATGCTGATATCTCTCTTCTAGATTATGAGCATTTTGACTTTGAGATCGACTCTGAAATTTTTTTGAGTGCTATTTCCGATAATCCGTCACGTGACCCTCTTTTAGAGGGTGTCGATATATTTTTTGCTACGATTGACTCGATACCACCGGGTATTGAGAATGACGAGAATGACCTTCGAAGAAATGTTCTTGAAGAAATACATGATGATGATTTACTTTCTGATGCTGACTCATTTCTCTTCGATTTACCATCTTCTCGTCCACCCGCGAAACCACCGGATGTAGATTTTGAATCAGATATGAATAAAGATAATGTTGGAGTGGTGGACGAGATTTCTAACTATGATGTTCCGATGCTTGATATTTTACCCACCCAACCCACCCGTGATTCAGAATTTGACTTTGTTATCGTCATGTGAGTGTTTCACCCATTCTATACTTATCCCATCATTTCTTCACTTTTCCACTCTACCGGGAGTGAGGATACCGTCTTTGACCCCGGCATCTCCGTTTTTGTGCCGGGTGTCCGTTCCATTTGCTCCCCCAAGATAAGTAAATTCCGGACGAGTCAAGCTACATGACTCGATAAAAAACAAGTGCTTCGTGGGAGGCACCCCATGCTTATCCTTTCTATCTTCTTTCTATTTTCTTTAACTAATAATAAGTGACGTGAGGAGGGCGACCTCTTCCGTATTCTCGTGTTTTGTGGTTGTTGTTTGTTTATGTCCAGGATTTGCCCAAAATAATTAAGACTCTCGTGCTCGTTATTTTGTCTCAACTCGAGTTTCATCATTTGTTGCTCATCCATATATACAAAAATCTTATCGACTAACGTTTATCTTTTGGCATAATTAATAAACGGTCTTAGATTTTCGTAGGATTACCTTTGCCTTTGAAACATTGAGGACAATGTTTATCTTTAGTCTGGGGGTGTGAATCTTCGGTTCAATTTGACCTTGCACTTTCACCTTTGTCGTTGACTCTCGCAACCCCGTTTTTCCTCAAAAATTGAAAAAATTTGAAAATTTGATGAAAAAATGATGAAAATGTTGTGAAAAAGTACAAAAAAATGTGAAAAAGTTGAAAAATTATGCAAAAATATAATAAGTGTTTTGACACATTGTTGACTTTCTACCTGGCGAGAGTAGGAATAAAATTTTGACTTGACTGGGCGTGTTGAGCCCTAGCTTGTTCTCTTAACCAATAATAATCACATAAGCTCGTGCTAGTCACTTACACAAGGAGCTATAAAATGCGAATTCTTTCTTAAGAATCTGCAAGTTCCCGTACTTGACTTTAGATATGCATGGCTTAAAAGCTTTCGCTAGTCTTTTACATAAGGACGCGAATTCTTTTTAAGAATTTGCAAGTCTCCGTATCTGACTTTATATATGCGTGGCTGATTATCGGCTAAGTATTCGCGAATCTCATTATTTGAGATTTTTAAATGTGCGAAGAGCGAGAGATGATAGAGTTTATTTAGATGTTAGATGCTAAACGTGGAGTAGTTGGTTCTCTTTAGAGCTCATCGAAGGTACTTGTGGCCTTTTGCTCCCATTAGCTTGTTTCACCCTTATAATAGATGTTCTAGGTTAATTAAAGGTATTTAGGTTTTGACGAAATTTAGTTCTTTATCTTCTTAGAAGAATCTTTGCTTCAAAAATTGGGTACACATAAAGGATACATAAAAAATAAATAAAGTCAAAAAGTGTTGTAGTATTTGGATTTGTAGTTATGTATGAGGTTTTGGAACTACCCGTAAAGTTCCATGAATAAAAGTGTGTTGTGAAAAAAAAATAATAATATAAAAAAAGTTAAGAAAGTTATGTATGTGGATGAACGTTAAGTGCTTAAGTTGTTAAAAAGTTGATGGCGCGTGAGGTGCATGTGGATGGTCCTAGACTAGTCACATGAGGTGCACGTGAGTTTCTCCTCAACTTATATATATGAGTTCATATGTATCCCAAATCCTTGATGTAGACCTCATTTTTAATGCAATGGTTCTTGAGAGAAGATGGAAAACTACTTAGTGTCTAAACTTGGTATCTTTATCGGATAAAAATATATCGAAACGAGAAAATATGAAGCAATTAATTTCTCAACATAAGTAAAAAATCTAGATACACTAAGAAATGGGAGTGAGAGGTTGTTTCACAAGTAACTTCCATGGGTAGTGTTGGCATCTAATTTCTAAGTAAGCTGTGATCTCGTTTTTAAGCTTAGTTTGGGGGCTTGTGAAAAATCAAGGATGACGAATTTTATCCGTATGGTCACTTCTCCATGAGTTGTGTTTCTACTCTATGACCCTAAACGTTATTGCAAAATAATGAAAGTCAACATACCTTCACAAGAATAAAGTGGAAAAATACAAAAATAATAATGTAGAGTTAGTATATTAATAAAATGGAAAAACAGGGCGTTTTCGGGAATAAATGATTTCGTAATCTCTTATGAACGTTTTGCTACTTTACTAAGTTAGTAGAAAGAGTTGTCAAATTATTTATCTCAAAAGCGTGATGTGATTACATTGCGTGAGGACACGACATTACCATAGCCTGGGGGATTTTGGTATGTGCTTAAATACACATACCTTTTATCTTATAAAACGGACCAAATAGACCAAAAACCGACCCAATATGCCAAATATGTGTTGTTTTTGTGTTTAAGATTGTGCAGGAATGGATATGTGAAATATTTGATAAAAACAAAGATAAAAAGACAAAGCGAGCACGAGATTTGGAAAAGAGTCAAAAGCCGAGGTCGGGGAGGGAATTATGCTCAGATGACAACAATGGCCCTTGAAGAATCAAAAGTTATACAAGTTTGGCCCTTGGATCACATTTATGAAGAATAGCAAATTTGGTCCCTGAAGTTTCAGAATGTACAACTTTGGTCCTTTTATATATCCTAATCCTAAACTATAACCACAACCGGACCTTTATCTTTATATAAACCCAATCCAAACAAAATCCACCAAGCCCAATCCCTTATCCCACACAACCCGAGCCCACCTTCCCTTATAACCCAGTCAACACAATTAATACAAGTCAAAGAAAAAAAAAGTTTACCCGCCCCCTTTTCTTACCCCGTACCCTTTTTCCCCCAAATTCCCATAAACCCTAATTACCCAACACCAAAATTACCACAATTAAGGGTACTTGTGTACTTTTTCACGCCTTTCTAGAAGACCTGACATATCAGGAATGACATGTCAGCGATTCATGTGCTCTCCAAGGCTATGATTGGTGGATGGGACGTGGAAATTTGATCCAAGGGCTGCGGATTGTGAAAAATCATGAGGCAATGATCTATGGCTAAGATGAGAGTTCCAGAGCCTTCTCAGAAGCCCTAAGAGCTCATCCCAGCTGGCTATATATAGAGACTCCTCACCTCATAATTAGACTTGTTAGTCATTAGGAGTAGGAGTAGCATAGTATGTAGCTTAAATTAGCTTATGTTAATGTTGTTTAAAGCTTTTCAGAATTGTAATCTTCAGCTTTGTACTCTTTCAATATTTTAATAAAATTAAGATTTCCTTTAAATCATTGTCAAGTTTATTTTCAAAGCTTTTAGTGTTATACTTCATGATTGTTTAATGATTCATAAGCTTTTAATCTGTCTCAGTAAGCTCATTTAAGCTTCACAATAGCTTATAGTGAGTTTGTTCCATTGTTTCTGCTTAAATTGATTTTATTGCAAAAAGTCAACACGAAAGTCAACTGAATCAAGCTCATGTGGAATTTGGTGTTGCACCTGTGAAGTGAAGTTTCTGAGAAGATTTTGAAGCCTATTGAAAGATAGGCTAATGTGAAGTGAAACCTCTGTTGAGCTGAGGTCTTTATAGTGAGTTCCATATTTCTTATTTTAGCCTTAAAATGCATATCTAGTTAATTAGTGTAGATCTATAGTGCTTGCTTGTTTGTTGTTTAATGCTGATTAGTTAAGTCATATAATTGCTTAATTGATTGTTTGCAGTAGTTTAATAGATTGTTTGATCAAATTTCATGATATTGTTTAGTTTACTGTCATATATTGCTATGTGTGATTTTGTGGTGATTTGTTGTTATACCTTATTTTTCTGAGCCTTTATAAGCATAATGCATCATTTTATGTTGATACTTGGTGGTTTTGAAGGTTAATTCTCACAGACACTTCATAAAATTATAAATCAATAGTTTAAGGAGTGTTTGGAATTGCTTGACTTTTTGAGGTCAAACTAGTTTATGGCATAAGTTTGAGTTTCATTTAGGAGTAATTTGATAATGGAAGTAGTTTAGGATTTTTTAGAATCAGTTTCATGTTAATTGGTAGGATTTGCAATAATGATGTTAATTTTTAGTCCTATATCAGTTTTCATAGAATCATATTGGTTAATTTGATTTTAGATCATTTTTAGTTGTTAACATAGATTCATATTAGTTCATTAGTGTATCATAGGTAGTTATGCATAAGTAGTTTAAGACCACTAGCCTTTTAGATCACTTCTTAGCTGCATAAAATTTTCAAAACCAGTAAAATAGGCATTTACATTAGATCAATTCTAGAGCTCATTAATGATTGGAAATACATAAAAATTGTTGTTCTGTGGAGATTGGTTGCTTGTGCATCTGAAACAAAAAGAATTTCACATTTGAAAATCATTTACTAGTTTGAAATCAAGCTCAAAGTGAGCTATCTGGTCATTTCATTGTCCTGCACCAAGACATTTTGCTCTGTCCCAGCTTATTCTTAAGCCTTTACCTGCTTATCTAATGCATCTTATTGATTGATTTTTGGTTCTATGGGGAGCCAATAGTTCTAACTTCTTGTTTCTATGTTCAATTTGCTGTTTTGTGCTTATTTGTATTGCTTTTTAGAGCCTGCTAGTAGGAGCTTTAGGTCATTGTTAGCTCAGTTTCATCTTTATTGCTTTTTGACTTTATCATACATGCCTCAACCATACGCACCCTTGGGATTTTTCTCAAACACATTGCATAATCAATTCCTTTATACTAGCTTTTTCCTTTACTAGCTTACTTAGTTTCTAAATCTGTTTAAGTTCTAGCAGCTTATTCATAATAGCTTTACCAAAGTTTTTAATTTTCTTACCTCCTAAATAGTTTTAAGTATTTACCAAAAAAGTCTCAGATTTATTTTAAAAGTTTTCCTATTTTTAAACATTTATTTTCTTATTTTTAGTTTTTAAATCATTTTTAAATAAATAAAAAGTCATAAAAAATATTTTTCTTTTTCCAAAATTTTCTTTCTACATTTAGAATGTAGAAATATTATTTTCATAACCGTAGGATTAGTTTAGCTTTAATTTCACTTTTTATTTCGCGCAGTTACGTTTCTAATTCTCGTTTTTAGTTTAATTTGCGTTTTAGGTATCCTTATGCCCCGTTATTTGTTCCCTTATCTTAAGTGCTTGTTTTTATTCGTTATTTTAATCTCATTAGTGTAGAACTCCAAAATTCCCAATTATTTTCCTATTCACTGGACGTTTTCACGATCACGAACCGACAATCTCGACTTCAACCTTCGTTGGGAGAACGACCCGGGGAAATACTTTCACGAGTATTTCTTTGGACAAAACAAATACTTTAATTGCTACTTCAATTAGTTAGGCGCCAAGGCTATAAGTACATTGTAACTCTATCATTTCTCATTGAATGAAATCATTTTCTTCCTCGTTTAATTCCGCATCATAAATTCTATATGGTATCAGAGCCTTGAGCTCGATTCTGTTACAAAACCGTTTTTCTTATAACGGTTTTAACCGTTTTTCATAAGTACTCTATTCTTGAATCGTATTCCTCCTTTTTCACTGTGTTCTTCTTGATTCAATTCACAGTTATAGTTAGGTGCCAAGTTGAAATTGGGGTTTATTGATGGTTCTTGTCCCAAACCTGCTATCACTGATGAGAATCTTCAGAGATGGGTTTGATGTGTGTTAGGTCACCATATTAGTAAATACAAGTATTCAAATGAAAGAAATGAGATGAGAAATAGACTTGGTTGATTAAGATCAATATGAAAGATGAAAGAACAAGAGTTTCCTTAAGATATGAAATTAACCAACAATATTAAAGAGTTACATAGCGTCCTATTTATAGGAGGAGGATAGGGCAACACTCCCTTCCTTTCCTATCATCTAGACGTATGGGCTTCAAGCCCATTGGACACTAAATGTAAACTAAACTTATAACCATACGAGTATTAAGCTAAAACGTAAATAAAAGTGATAATACTAGCAACCTATTACATTTATTGAACCGCATGACCGAGACTTGACTGGAATGGTTGAAACTATGATCTCGCTAACCAATCTCCCCCCTAAGGACTCGGGTCATGAAGATTTTTGGGATGGGATAGAACTTTGGTCACGGGTCAATCGAGGTTGCTTTGACGTCTTTTTGTTCTGTCAAACTGTGAATGTCAACTTTGATAGCTTTAGACGTCTTCCAAAATGATAGTTGTAGAAACATTAATCATTCTTCTATAGATCTATTCGTCTATTTGTTGAAAGTGTGAAAACGAAGTAGATGACAGTATAGATAATCCAACCATTTCGTCACTTTTCGTCTCCTCCATAGGGATTCGCTACCGTTTCAACATTGAACTACATAATCTTTTAACAAAGATAGAGGGTGTTGTTTGTCTAATGCATTCTGGTAGCTTATGCTTAAACTTTCATAAGCCATATATTTTAAGACCATTGCTCATGACCTATTTTTAAGGAGTGCTTGATGATTTCAATGGATAATTTTTGACTTTATTTGGAGATCATTGTAATAATTTGGTTAATAACTTTTTGATTGGTGTTTGAGTAATTAGATAATATAACATACTTTTGTTTTTGATAAAAATGTGGTATGGTCAATGTCGAATGAAGTTGTTTATGATTATCTTTATGCCTTTGACGTTCTATTCATTATGGATTATTGTAGAGGATTGAATGCAAATTGTGGTGTTTTCGAGAAGACGAGATCTTGTTGTAGACGTGTAATTGATTTAGAGTTAAAAGGGACATAGTTGAGAATATAGTACCATGTCCAATTTTTGATAATTGAACATAAATACCCTGTATATATTGATGATTATTTAGAGATTTTGTCGATCACAAGTTATTGACATTATAGATGATGATGGATGGATTTTTCGGATGTATTGAATAAGATTATGATGATCTTAAAAGCCATAGTGTGAAGGGAATGATCTACAATGGGTACTTTCTAAATCTCGGACATGCACTGTAAGAAAATGCTCTTCTGTCTCGTACAAT